>JARQOD010011644.1:0-22653 GCA_033576555.1 Oophaga sylvatica
ACTGCGGAAAGTCCAGTAAGTGACATGTCCATAAGTGAGAACAGAGACCGAGCCCGGAATCTGCCTCTTTTTTTCTGACATGTTTTCGTCTTGTAGAAGAGTTTTCACATCCGGCTGGATTCTATATTCTTTGACGGATCACACTCAGCTTCTCTCTGGAATAGTGATCTGCAGAAATAATAAATATGACTGATTATGACTGAAGAAGAAACAATTGGATATCATATATAAGTGGCACGCAATGTACTCCTGGTTACTGAATTATTGCCTTGTGAGAAAAGATTTAAGATAATTGATATTTGCTTATTCTTGGGTTTGGACTATACCCCCCCCATTCATATAGAGATGGCTGTCTATGAACTTCAGAAGGGAGATTTGTTACTTTTTGGTGATTTTAACATTGATCCAAATGGTTACTTAGACTCGACTGCTCAGACAGGATAACTATCCCAAATAATTAGACTATTGGCTAAATAAACAAGAACTATATGATGTATTGGGTGTCTAAACATCTGTTCAAGACAGTTTACACACTACTCCGACAGACATAACTCTGTCTAGAATCAATTTGGTTCTCACAAATATATTCTTATCAAAAATTTTAAAAATGGCTATTGGTCAAAAGACACAGTTTGACCTTTCCCATCTTATCTTACCTTTAAGTTTTCCTCAGGTCCGGCCTTAAAAATTTCTAATTTATGGAGATGTAACTGTTACCTCCTTCAGGACCCAATCTATAAAGAACAAATAGAAACAGGATTAAAAAATAATTTTATAGAAAATAATACAGAAGGATTATCTCTACAGTAAAGCATTAAACCTGACATATTCTACCACTATGTGCACTTCTCTCCATGAGACACACTATGACATTATGCTACGGTGGTACTTTACTCCAATGCAACTCCACAGAGTATTTCCTTCCCAATCTCCTCTATTACGCCATAATTAGTAGTATTATCACAAGATATAGAAGAAATCCTGCCCAATTTCAACATATCTCTTGTTACATCTTTTGGTGATTAAACATTTAATTGCAACAAAATGGAAGCAAATAATTCCTCAATCAATATCAGAAGTAATGGAAGGCACATCAACGCATAATATACAGTTGTGTTCAAAAGTTTACATACCCCTGCAGAAATTTTGTTTTCTTGACCTTTTTTCAGAGAATATGAATGATAACACCAAAACTTTTTCTCCACTCATGGTTAGTGGTTGGATGAAGCCACTTATTCTCAAACTACTGTGTTTTCTCTTTTTAAATCATAATGACAATCAAAAACATCAAAATGACCCTGATCAAAAGTTTACATACCCTATTTCTTAATACCGTGAATTGCTGCCTCTAACATCAATGACAGCTTGAAGTCTTTTGTGGTAGTTGTGGATGAGGTTCTTTATTTTTTCAGATGGTAAAGCTGCCCACTCTTCTTGGCAAAAAGCCTCCAGTTCCTGTAAATTCCTGGTCTGTCTAGCATGAACTGTGCACTTGAGATCTCTTCAGAGTGGCTCAATGATATTGAGGTCGGGAGATTGAGATAGCCACTCCAGAACCTTCACTTTGTTCTGCTGTAGCCCATGACTTGTTGACTTGGTCTTGTGTTTTGGATTGTTTTCATGTTGGAACGTCCAAGTACGTCCCATGTGCAGCTTCCGGGCTGATGATTGCAAATTTGCAGTATTTGCTGAAAACGTGCAGCATTCATCTTTCCTTCAACTTTGACCAAGTTTCCTTTGCCTTTGTAGTTCACACATCCACAAAACATCAGCGATCCACCTCCGTGCTTTACAGTAGAAATGGTGTTCCTTTCATCATAGGCCTTGTTGATCTCTCTTCAAATGTAAAGTTTATGGTTGTGGCCAAAAAGTTCAGTTTTGGTCTCATCACTTCAAATTACATTGTTCCAGAAGTTTTGTGGCTTGTCTCTGTGCTGTTTTGTGTATTGTAGGTGAGATAGTTTGTGACATTTGCGCATTAATGGCTTTCTTCTAGCATCTGGCCGTGGTTTTGTTTTTACAGGGCCCATGATTTTCCATTTGTTAATCACAGTTTGAACGCTGCTGACTGGCATTATCAATTCCTTGGATATCTTTTTGTATCCATTTCCTGATTTATACAGTTCAACTACCTTTTCCTGTAGATCCGTTGACAATTCTTTTGCTTTCCCCATGACTCACAATCCAGAAACGTCAGTGGCTGGATGAATGATGCAAGAGTCTGTCTGGATCCCAGAAACTCACTCAGCTTTTATACACATACAATGATAACAAGCAAACAGGTCACAGGTTAGGATGTTACCTTTAGTAGCAATTCAAACCCATTTGTGTCAACTTCTGTGCATATTATCAGGCCAAAATCACCAGGGTATGTGAACTTTTGATCAGGGTCATTTGGATTTTTTGGGTTGTCATTATGATTTAAAAGAGAAAACACAGAAGTTTGACAATAAATGACTTCACCCAACCACTAAGCATGAGTGGAGAAAAAGTTTTGGTGTTATCATTCATATTCTCTGAAAAAAGGCCAAGAAAGGAAAAATTCTGCAGGGTTATGTAAACTTATGAGCACAACTGTATAAGTTCAACTTTGGGCTTAGGTAAAAAAATCCTTTTTAAAAAACATATGATTGTCATGATGTGTTTTTTTTAACACAGGCTAATCCCACAACTTAAAAATTAAAAGAGGTGTATTACCAAAATATACCAGATATGTACCCAATTAAATGTTTATAAATATGTACAAAATGCAACATTATAATAGTAAGTTTATTCCTAATAATAATGAGCAGCCTTGACTTTACTTTCTTTCCTGTAACTTCGCATTGTTACCCCATTCTTCCCTTCTTATCCCTCCCCAATTTATGCTCCTTGTTAACATTATTGTTGTTGTAAAATTTGGAAATGTTAAATAAACACAATTGAACAAGATGACCGCACATTTAACTATTTTTTGCACCTGTTTTAAATGCCGTCATTCTCCTGAAACTATCGTTGCTCGTCCTTTATTCCTGGATGCTCATTTCTCCCTTTATATAAATCTAGTGTTTTTTTTCTTTTTAAGTGGGCATGAACCTATTGAGAAATATCTTGATGACCATGCCTAGTTGGCTAAAATGCTTGATAAATATACAGTGAGACATATATCAGGAATGAGGGATACGAGAACAACAGACAAACAACGCCAGATTCAGAAAAAGAGCAGAATTTATACCAGGTTAAAATATATGCATATTTAGTTATGGAGCTTTGTTAATCTTATGTTATGGAGCTTTGTTATGTAGATAGATGTATTATACAGATGCTGGGTATTACAGTTATTGATTATGGAGCTAATGCTAACCCAAATTAATTCTGCAAGAGATATGAGTTTATAATGAACATATTTCTGCACGTACCTTCAGACTCTGTTTCTGCAATCTTACGATCTTTTTCAATAAAGTAGGCACATGCAAAAAAGAATCCTCCTCCGACAGCCACGACAAAGGGACAAACCATGAGGGCGATCTGCAAACTGTGGAAGTTCCATAGAGCTGAGTCTGGATTAAGACTTTTGATGCTGTTGGATATCTGAAGATATGACAAAATATATAGTTATGTATGGTTAATGAAAGTAAAAAAAAACTTAATTGACTGGACACATTTACACTGACGTCAGTCAATGGATAACAATGAAATCTGGTGATCACAGTATGAGAAGGTGCCTCACTGCAGATAGCGGAGGAGCTTCCATCCTCCAAACCATGAACAGCCCTGGTTTTAGTTCCCGCAATCCCAGTACTACACATTGTCTGGAGACAGGACTGATGTGACATCCTCCTTCAGCAGATGATCTATGACATAACTCCAGGACATCATGTATTTGGAGTTCTCCTGCCGTGCACACAAGGTAAGACTAGTTTGCTGGTGCATAGTTTCCATAGATAGTCCTGCTGGGTAATGGATGTGTATGGATACAGCTTGTATGTCTTGAATGTCTGCTGTCTGCAGAGGTAGAATTCGCAGAATAAACAATCATTACACCATAAACATTCATTTGCAGGACACAAAGTTCATTAGAGCAATTGTTCATTTTGCTAAATATGACCACCTAATAAATTATCTAATTGCTTAAAGTGGTTATTCATGACTATTTTTTACTATGAGCCTAAAAACTAAAAGGCACCTGCCTGTTACCTGCCTGTTCTACCCAGCGCCGGCTCAGAGCCATCACAGACCACTCCTGCCAGTGATTCAGCTGCTCCACGTCAACAGAGCAGCTCATCTTCTTCTGGACTGCTCTGTTAACAGGGCATGAGTGCTGAGGTCATGCTGACGGACAGCCTGCTCCCGTAGTTAGGTAGCGTTGAGTCGGCTGTCAATCACCATGACGTCAGCAACCACTCTGCATCAACAGTGCAGAGTGGAAGAGAAGATGCTGCTCTGTTGACGTGACATCAGCGGAAGCCGCTGAATCGCAGGTAAGAGAGCTCTGTGTCGGCAGAGATCAGTGCATTTCAGGCACTACAGGCAGCTATTTAGCAACTACCTGCCTGCAAGTTCTTAGGCCCATAATAAAAAAAAAAATAAATAGTCCTGGTGAAAACTTTTAAGTATGCTATGATTAGGCCACAGCGAGCCTCGCTAGTTCATTCAACGTGGCCACATCGGTATATATCTGTTAGGATACTTTATGTAGACATGGAGGCCACCACAAAAACACAGTGTTACATAAAGTACTGTATCAATCAGACCTCATGATACGGCTACAGTCACATCCCCTGTACATGTCTGTGTGTTGTCCGTCTTTTTCTTGATCCATACAAACACGTGTTTTAAAAAACCCCTGTGTGTCCGGTCAGTGAGACTCTGAGCATGTCCTATTCTCATCCGTTTTGCATATCAGAGTTGTCCATTAAAGAGTAACTGTTGTTTTAATTTTTATGTAAAAATATAATACACATGAAAATAAGCAACTTTGCGACAGATCTTATCTTGGACTTCAGAAAGGCAGATATTAATAGACTCAGATATAGGGTAGGAAAGGTCCAATGACTGGATGTTCTAAAGGACAGAAATGTCAAAGAAGGATGGGAGATTTTGATAAATGAAATTCTCACTGCACAATCCGTAATAATTCCGAAAAGAATGAAGAATTGGAAGTATTTAAAGAGACCACGATGGATGAACACAGAAATTAAACACTTGGTAAAAAGGAAAAAATAAATATATATCAAATGGAAAGATGGGGGCATAGCTTAAGAATAGTGTAATGCTGTTTGCAGGGAATGCAGGGCAAGCGTTAGACGAGCTAAAGTCAGTAATGAAATGAAGCTTGCAAGAGAGAACGAAAGCAGTAACAAAGGACTTTGTGGGTATGTCAAAAGCAAAAGAAAAGTCAAAGATGCTATAGGATTTTTACAGGATGAAAAGAGTCAAGTGGTCAAAATTTATGTTGAGAAGACCAAACTTTTAAATTCATATTTTGCACCTGTGTTCTCTAAGAGAGCAAATGTAACATCAAATGATCATTTGTGTGCTATCGAAGGAATAAATGAATTCACACTATCCATAAACAGAGATATGGTGAGGGAACACTTTGCCAATTTACATGAATTTAAATTTCCTGGTCCAGATGAATTACATCCTATGATACTGAAATATATAGCAAAGGAAATTGCAGAACCACTAGCCAAAATCCTGAAAGAGCAGGAAAAGTCCCATCAGATTAGAGAAGTACAAATATCCCTATCTTAAAAAAAGGAAAGACGATGGAACCAGGAAATTACAGGCCAGTGAGACTTACTTCTATACCAGGAAAGATCTTTGAACAAATTATTAAACAGCATATATGTAAGTACTTGGATAAGAATACAGTAATTAACAAGAACCAGCATGGATTTGTAGCCAACAAGTCATGCCAGACTAATCTAATTTCCTTCTATGATGGAATACCTGACTGTTTGGATCAGGGAAATTCAGTAGATATAGTATATCTTTACTTCAACAAAGCATTTGATAAAATATCTCATACAATCCTAAATGAAAAAATGACCAATTATGGGATTGACAAGGCTATGGATAGGTGGATTCATAACTAGCTCAGTGATCATACTCAAAGAGTTGTAATAAATGGTTGCACATCCACTTTGAAGAGTGCTTAAAGTGGGGTACCACAAGGCTCTCTCCTGGCCCCAGTGTTGTGCAACATTTTTATAAATGATCTAGATAAGAGAACAGAAGGTAAATTGATCAAATTTGCAGACAATGAAAAGCTAGGAAGAATAGTTAACACTAGAGAAGGACAGAGAAAGGATTCAGAAGGATCTAGATAAACTTGAATAATGGGCAGCGACTAATAGAATTATATTTAACATGGAGAAATGCAAGATTCTACATGTGGGCAAGAAAAACTAAAATTCAAATTAAAGAATGGGAGGAATAGAACTAAGCAACAGTACATTTGAAAAAGATTTGGTATACTAATAGATCACAGACTGCACATGAGTTAACAGTGTGAAACAGCAGCAAAAAAGACAAATGCAGTTTTAGGATATATTAAGAAATGCAGAAAAGAGTCTAGATCACTTGAAGTAATTATCCCCCTCTACTCCTCTTTGGTCAGACCTCATATGGAATACTGTGCCCAGTTCTGGACACCATATTTTACAAAAGACATTGAAAAACTGGAGCCACTTCAGAGAAGAGCTACCAGGATAGTGAGCGGGCTGCAAAGTATGTCCTATGAGGAACGGTTAAAGGATCTGGGAATGCTTAGCTTGAAAAAAAAAGGCTAAGAGGAGACTTAATAGCTGTCTACAAATATCCGAAGGGCTGTCATAGTGTAGAGGGATCACCTTTATTCTCATTTGCACATGGAAACGTGAGAAACAATGGAATGAAACTGAAAGGGAGAAGATACAGATTAGATATTAGAAAAAAGTTTTTGACAATGAGGGTAATCAATGAGTGGAACAGGCTGCCATGAGAGGTGGCGAGTTCTCCTTCAATGGAAGTCTTCAAACGGAGGCTGGACAGACATCTGTCTGAGATGGTTAGTGAATCCTGCATTGAGCAGGAGGTTGGACACGATGACCCTGGAGTTCCCTTCCAACTTTAACATTCTATGTTTCTAGGATGTACAAATTGAAAAAGATGTATGAATGTAGCTTTAAAGTGATGTGAAAATATGTAACAGTTACTTACCAGCCCGATGAAATAGGAGCTTCCGGCCTCCCCCAGCAGGTTGCACAGTAACATAAACATGGCCTGTGCTGTTGATCGTTTTGCAGGAGATTCCACATACTGAAACAAGAGAATATTCTGAGTGAGCAGAAGGAAGTCACTGGACGCAGCAAGTTCAGAGAACATTGGCAAAGTGAACATGTGTAAAACAGAAGGAAAGAGCAAAGTCAGCCAGGATGGAAAAAGAAGCCCAGAAAAGCGTTGTGGACTGAGATTTTATTAAACCCTTCATGACCAGAGCTTTTTTCGGTATTGCGTTTTCATTTTTCACTCCCCTTCTTCCTATAGCCATAACTTTTTTATTTTCCCATCAATATGGCGATGTGAGGGCTTGTTTTTTTGTGGGACGAGTTGTACTTTTGAACAACACCATTGGTTTTACCATGTCGTGTACTTGAAAATGGGGAAAAAAAATTCCAAGTGAGGTGAAATTGCAAAAAAAAGTGCAATCCCACACTTCTTTTTGTCTGGCTTTTTTGCTAGGTTCACTAAATGCTAAAACTGACCTGCCATTATGATTTTCCAGGTCATTACGAGTACATAGACACCAAACATGTCTAGGATCTTTTTTTATCTAAGTGGTGAGAAAAAATTCCAAAGTTTGCTAAAAAAAAAAAAGAAAATTGTGCCACTTTCTGAGACCCGCATCGTCTCTATTATTCGTGATCTCTGGTTGGGTGAGGGCTTATTTTTTGCGTGCCGAGCTGACATTTTTAATTATACCATTTTGGTGCAGATATGTTTCTTTGATCGCCCATTATTGAATTTTGATGCAATGTCGTGGCAACCAAAATATCGTAATTCTGGCTTTTTGATTTTTTTCCCTCCTACGCCGTTTAACGATCAGGTTAATACTTTTTTTATTGATAGATCGGGCGATTCTGAACGCGACGATACCAAATATATGTATGTTTAATTTTTTTTTTTACTGTTTTATTTTGAATGGGGCGAAAGAGGGGTGATTTGAACTTTTATCTTTTTCATATTTTTAGAAACATTTTTATTTACTTTTAGCATGCTTCAATAGTCTTCATGGGAGGCTAGAAGCCACCACAACTCAATCGGCTCTGCTACATAGAGGAGATGCTCAGATCGCCTCTATGTAGCAGATTTACAGACTTGCTATGAGCGTCGACCACTGGGTGGTGCTCATAGCAATCTGGCACTGACAACCATAGAGGTATCCAGGAGACTTCGGGTTGTCATGCCGATACACCGGTGACCGGTGATCAAGTGACTCAAGTCACCAGTGTGCGCATTTCCGGCCCGATGGCCGGAAGCACCATCTAAATGCTGCTGTCAGTGTTTGGTAGCGGCATTTAACTAGCTAATAGCCGCGGGCAGATAACGATTCTGACTGCGGCTATTGTGGGCACATGTCAGCTGTTTACAACAGCTGCCATGTCCCGGCTTTGAAGTGGGTTCACTGCCGGAGCCCACATCAAAGCGGGGGATACCGACATCGGCGTACTATTACGCCCGATGTCGGTAAGGGGTTAAAGAAGTTTTTAATCTTTTTGGGCCAAGTCTATTTTGCAGCTTAGTTGGGAATTATCCAACAAACGCTTGGATACAGCCAGGATTAAGGGGGTTTGATGGGTGAAACAGAAGATACAGACTGAATACATAAATATCATTTTAGCTGTGCTAAGTTTAGATCTTTTTTGCACTCACCAGGCGAATATCAGCCGAAACGGTGAAGTTCAGAGTCAGACATAATTTTCCGATGAATATAAACACCTGCAGAGATAAAGAACAATACATATACACTTTTGTTTCTTGCACACTTTCCTATCCTCAATAGGTTTTCTCTTTCTAATCCATTCATCCACCCCAGTTTCCATACATTCGTAGACTGCCCCCACCATAGTCTATAATAATAACCTTTATTTTTATATAGCGCTAACATATTCCGCAGCACTTTCCAATTTGCACACATTATCGTCGCTGTCCCCGCTGGGGCTCACAATCTAGATTCCCTATCAGTATGTTTTTTGGACTGTGGGAGGAAACCGGAGAACCTGGAGGAAACCCACGCAAACACGGTTTCTACTGCTCAAAACATCTGTCCTATATCCGAGCCCCAGTATGGGAATGAAATCAATCTATACATCAGGTACTTACATAAGTGGCCACGAGACTGATGTCTCCCAAAGCAATAGCCAAAGACAAGAAAATGGTGGCCCCGAGCATGCCAAGAGCACAAACTATCACGTCAGCACGAGGGTTGTACTTCCTGTATATTTCGGCTATCTCCGCAGCTGATAAAGCTCCCAAGATGCCAGAGATGACTGTAATTACCCCAAGGATCAGACTACAAAGATAAGTGGTAAAGAGATTAGTCAAGGAGCTTGAATTAATGAAATATAAATAATTTGATATAATAATCATTTGAAATATAAATATTTTTTTAAAAGAAAAAACTGGGGTAGAGGGAATATTAAATTTCCATCAGTGATTGTGAAATCAAAGTTTGGTAAACTTGTACCTGTTATTAGAGTCGCAGACGTCAGTCTGACATGGGGCGTTCCCTTGTACGATATTCCGGGCACGCTTCAGGAAAGTAAGAGCGTGGGAGCCGATGGCAGCTGCCACAAACTTTACAGTCGTCATCCCAAGTGTGGAAAATAGAAAACTTCGGCTGCAGAAAGTGAAAAGGGGAAAAAACATGTAAATAACGCAGAAGTCACGGGGTGGATCAGTGACATCAATCAATGCACAAAAAACACCTACTTTTTACAGAGTTGTTTCACATCTGAAATCCATGTTTTGGAGCTCAGCGGTTTGCTGTTATTTCCCTCTGCAGCTCCTCTGGTCGGTTCTTTTACAAACAAAGACATTATCAGGACTCCTATCATGGAAAGAGCAGGGGAGATCTGCGTAGATGAAGAAGGAGACATCACATATTACATATACAGAGGTGTCATCAGAAAAAGGACGCAACCACAGACTATTGTGGAACTGGTTTCATTAAAGGGAATCTATCACCAGGTGTTTGCTGCAGATATGATAGCAGCACAATGTAGGGACAGAGACCCCTAATCCAGCGATATGTCACTTGCTGGTCTGCTTGATGCAGATTTGATAAAATCACTGTTTTTTTCTGCTGCAGATTTTGCAGAGCTCTGAATGCTAAGCCCGTTATAACCCCACCCACACCACTGATTGGCAGCTTTTTCTGTGTACACTGTACATAGGCAGAAAGCTACCAATCAGTGGGGCGAGGGGTTACACAGATCAGGAGGACTAGGTAGCATGAGACAACTAGCCCCCTCTCATAATTTCCTGCTGATAAAACTGATTTTTTTTCTAAACAACTACAAGTAGCAGTAAGTGACACATCGCAGGAATCAGGTCCTCTGCCCTACAGTGCCCCTGCTCTCAGGTTAAATGATAAAAACCTACTGGCAGATTCCCTTTAAAGCCGTATAGGAGTTATAATTAAGATTCACAGTTTGTCCACAAGATCCCTCAGATCTATTACTTACCAGAAAGGCCCAACGCCATTCGCCAGAGGCTGCACTTGTCACTTTAGAGCCAATGGTGTAACCAAGACTACTGTAATAAAGAAAAACAAAGTTGTCATCATTTCTGCACAAATATAAACATATAAATGTGTGCGTGTCTTTCTCCGGCTCCTCCTTCCTGATTAATGATTCCTCATTACTTGTGGAGGGTTTATGACGCCATCCATATGTCTTGTACATGAATGCATCTGCAGAGCACAATCTGGGCCGAAAAAAGCCCACAACTAATCCGCCTTGTTGGAATTCCTCTAAACAATAAATAGGACCACACTCACCAGCCAATAGGTGCTGCTAAGAAATAGCTTGTAAGCGCCCAGGTGCGCCGGTCTCCCACATACAGGTCGGCGATGATTGAGGGGGCAGTTATTGCAAAGCTCGCCTGTGCTGCTCCCAGAAGTCCTTTCATCAACAGAAAAACTGGAAAATACTGTGAAAACACAAAAAAAATTCAGTGACTATTTAAGAAAGTTTTCTTAGACACCTAAAGAAATACCATTTTAGAAAGAGTTGTAACTTTCCCTAATTTTGGAGCTGCTCCTGCTTGTGGCTTGCAAATACTAATGCAAAATACCGATCTAGATCCAAACAAGTGAGAGGCTTTACGGCTCCTGCAGACGTCTGTGGATCATGGTCCAATCATGGACCCCAGTGCACAGACAGCGTGATAGTGATGATCGGGTCGGTAGATCCGTGGCCTGTCAGTGCATTGTGGTCTATGATGGCATCGAGATCCACAGATGCTTCCTGGCATCAGAGGTGCATGACCAGAAACCATCTTCTGAGCTTCCGGTCATGACCTAGGTGTACAGTTCTCCAGCTTCAAAGGTGCAGTGCGCATGACCGGCACTTCAGAAGATGGCTCCTGGTCATATGCCGTGCGTGTCTGAAGCCAGGAAGCGTACACCCAGCTGCAGAGGAGCAGCGACGCAGCAGGACTGTGAGGGGCACGATCGCGGGATGTGCAGGAGCTGGCAATGACAAAAGTTCCTGCAAATTATGTTATCACTCCCACAGGGGCGTGATAACATGGAAAGAGGGCTGACTAGTCTGAGGCATCTAACGACCCCTCAACTGCTCAGAGCCCCCAATAGCATAGGAAATAGGGACAATATGAAGGCTTTTCTTAACCTCATTTTTACAGAAAAACGTTCTACAGGGCTGGTTAGGCAGGGAATTTCCTCCTAGATAAGTGAATGCTGCTGGGTTGGAGGGCATGGACGACCTGACAGCTTCAATTTATGTTCAGTTTACCTCATTGGGAACGAAGGTCATGCCGATACCTATGGCTGACCAGATGACCATCCCTGTACACGCAATGTGTTTCCTGCTACAGCGGTCTCCCAGATATCCAAAGACTTGACCGAGTAACACAAAGCTGACTGTGAATACTAAAATGGGAAGGGAAAAAACAAGAGGTCGCAGTCAATAAAAACATCTCTATATTATTGCATTTTGTTATATTTGAGGATTATTTAGACTGTTGCACTTAAATACTTCTCCCGTCCTCGTCACTTTACAATAAGATTTTATGTTGAAATTTTACCTAATTTTATAAGGCCGGTTTCACTGTCATCGATTTTAACCCCTTCACCCCCAAGGGTGGTTTGCACGTTAATGACCGGGCCAATTTTTACAATTCTGACCACTGTCTCTTTATGAGGTTATAACTCTGGAACGCTTCAACGGATCTTCGCGATTCTGAGTTTGTTTTCTCGTGACATATTGTACTTCATGATAGTGGTAAAATTTCTTCGATATAACTTGCGTTTATTTTTGAAAAAAACGCAAATATGGCGAAAATTTTAAAAATTTTGCAATTTTCAAACTTTGAATTTTTTTTCCCTTAAAACAGAGAAATATGTCACACAAAATAGTTAAGAAATAACATTTCCCACATGTCTACTTTACATCAGCACAATTTTGGAACCAAAATTTTTCTTTGTTAGGAAATTAGAAGGGTTAAAAGTTGACCAGTGATTTCTCATTTTTACAACAAAATTTACAAAGCCATTTTTTTAGGGACCACCTCACATTTGAAGTCACTTTGACGGGTCTATATGGCAAAAAATACCCAAAAGTGACACCATTATAAAAACTGCACCCCTCAAGGTACTCAAAACTGCATTCAAGAAGTTTATTAACCCTTCAGGTGCTTCACAGGAGCTGAAGCAACGTGGATGGAAAAATTAATATTTAACTTTTTAGCCACAAAAATGATCTTTTACAAACTTTTTTTTATTTTCACAAGGGTAAAAGTAGAAAATGGACAGATAAAGTTGTTGTGCAATTTCTCCTGAGTACGCCAATACCCCATATGTGGGGGAAAACCACTGTTTGGGCACACGGCAGAGCTCGTAAGGGAAGGAGCGCCGTTTGACTTTTTCAAACTAAAATTGGCTGGAATTGAGATTGGACGCCATGTCGTGTTTGGAGAGCCCTGATATGCCTAAACAGTGGAAACCCCCCACAAGTGACACCATTTTGGAAACTAGACCCCTAAGGAACTTATCTAGATCTATTGTGAGCACTTTGAACCCCAAAGTGTTTCACAAAAGTTTATAATGCCTGGGTGTGAAAAAAAAAAAAAACAATTTTCCACAAAAATTATTTTTTAGTCCCAAATTTTTGATTTTTCCCAAGGAAATTGGACCCCAAAAGTTGTTGTCCAATTTGTCCTGAGTACGCTGATACCCCATATGTGGGGGGGGGAAACTGTTTGGGCGCACGGCAGGGCTTGGAAAAGAAGCAGTAACGTTTTGGAATGCAAACATTGATGGGGGTCATGTTCCGTTTGTAGTGCCCCAGATGAGCCTAAACAGTGGAAACCCCCCACAAGTGACCCCATTTTGGAAGCTAGACCCCCTAAGGAACTTATCTAGATCTTTGGTGAGCACTTTTAACCCCCAAGTGCTTCACACAAGTTTATAATGCCCGGACATGAAAATAAAAAATCCTATTTTTTTCCCACAAAAATTATCTCTTAGTCACAAATTTTTTATTTTCCCATAGGTAACAGGAGAAATTGGACCACAAAATTTGTTGTCCAATTTGTCCTGAGTACGCTGATACCCCATATGTGGGGGGGAACCACTGTTTGGGCGCATGGCAGAGCTCGGAATGGAAGGAGCACTATTTGACTTTTTCCAACCAAAATTGGCTGGAATTGAGATTGGACGCCATGTTGCATTTGGAGAGCCCCTGATGTGCCTAAACAGTGGAAACCCCCCACAAGTGACCCCATTTTGGAAACTAGACCCCCTAAGGAACTTATCTAAATCTTTGGTGAGCAATTTGAACCCCCAAGTGCTTCACACAAGTTTATAACGTAGAGCCGTAAAATTAAAAAATTTATTTTTTTCCACAAAATTGATCTTTTCACCCCAATTTTTATTTTCCCAAGGGAAACAAGACTCCAAAAGTTATTGTGCAATTTGTCCTGAGTGCGCTGATACCCCATATGTGGGGGTAAACCACTGTTTGGGTGCATGGCAGAGTTTGGAAGGGAAGGAGCGCCGTTTGACTTTTTCAACGCAGAATTGGCTGGATGCCATGTCGTGTTTGGAGAGCTCCTGATCTGCCTAAACAGTGGAAACCCCCCACAAATGACACCATTTTGGAAACTAGACCCCTCAAGGAACTTATCTAGATGTGTGGTGAGTAGAGTTGAGCGATACTTTCCGATATCCTAAAGTATCGGAATCGGAATGGTATCGCCGATATCACTAAAATATCGGCGATACCCGATACCGATACCGGAAGTCCCATGTAAGTCTATGGGAACAAAATATCGCAACTAAAAAAAACTCATTCTTTCCTTGTAAACACTAAATATACACACATAGAATACATATATATATATATACATGTCATTGTGACATATATAATACATATATGTATAGTTTATACACTTCTACATAGTAAAATATCCTCTCATTCAATTGCCGGGTAAAGCCGGCTTCAGTGAAAAGACAGAAGCACCCGACATGAAATGACACTTGGTGTACATAGGGTTAACCATGTCTTTTCATGTCGTTTGCTATCTGATTTGCACAAACAATTAAATCAGACTATGTGTGCAAAATTTCACACCTGTAGGGTTAATTAAAGGTGTAAATTCGTTGTAAAAAAAACGGACTTTTTTTGCTACGAATTTACACCTTTAATTAACCCCTACAGGTGTGAAATTTTGCACACATAGTCTGATTTAATTGTTTGTGCAAATTAGGCTGGAGTCACACACAACCACAAAAATCGGTCCGTTTTAGACGGTCGACAATCGGATCAAAATAAAAACATCACACATCCTTCTGGCATCCGATTTTCCTTCAAAGATGCGATTTAATCGCATGTGTGTGTACCTTGTAACATCCGATTTTCATCCGACTTGCGAGATTTTCTCGCAGGCTTGCAAAACTGACATATAATGGATCCAAAAGAATAGTATTTAAATGCCAAAAGAAAAATAGATATATACACATATATATATATATATTATATATATATATATATATGTCATTGTGACATATATTATATACATATATTTATAGTTCTTACACTTCTACATACTGTTATAGCCGCTAATTCAATTGCCGGCTTCAGTGAAATCACAGAAGCCGACATGAAATGATACATTGTTTCCACACATTTAACCATGTAATTTCATGTATTTTTATATATGTTTGAAACATACAATTACATGAGTATATGTGTGCTAAATTTCAGACATGTAGGGGTTAATTAAAGGTGTAAATTCGTTGTAAAAAAAACGGACTTTTTTTGCTACGAATTTACACCTTTAATTAACCCCTACAGGTGTGAAATTTTGCACACATAGTCTGATTTAATTGTTTGTGCAAATTAGGCTGGAGTCACACACAACCACAAAAAATCGGTCCGTTTTAGACGGTCGACAATCGGATCAAAATAAAAACATCACACATCCTTCTGGCATCCGATTTTCCTTCAAAGATGCGATTTAATCGCATGTGTGTGTACCTTGTAACATCCGATTTTCATCCGACTTGCGAGATTTTCTCGCAGGCTTGCAAAACTGACATATAATGGATCCAAAAGAATAGTATTTAAATGCCAAAAGAAAGAATAGATATATACACACATATATATATATATATATATATATATATATATATATATGTCATTGTGACATATATATATATACATATATTTATAGTTCTTACACTTCTACATACTGTTATAGCCGCTAATTCAATTGCCGGCTTCAGTGAAATCACAGAAGCCGACATGAAATGATACATTGTTTCCACACATTTAACCATGTAATTTCATGTATTTTTATATATGTTTGAAACATACAATTACATGAGTATATGTGTGCTAAATTTCAGACATGTAGGGGTTAATTAAAGGTGTAAATTCGTTGTAAAAAAAACGGACTTTTTTTGCTACGAATTTACACCTTTAATTAACCCCTACAGGTGTGAAATTTTGCACACATAGTCTGATTTAATTGTTTGTGCAAATTAGGCTGGAGTCACACACAACCACAAAAAATCGGTCCGTTTTAGACGGTCGACAATCGGATCAAAATAAAAACATCACACATCCTTCTGGCATCCGATTTTCCTTCAAAGATGCGATTTAATCGCATGTGTGTGTACCTTGTAACATCCGATTTTCATCCGACTTGCGAGATTTTCTCGCAGGCTTGCAAAACTGACATATAATGGATCCAAAAGAATAGTATTTAAATGCCAAAAGAAAGAATAGATATATACACACATATATATATATATATATATATATATATATATATATGTCATTGTGACATATATATATATACATATATTTATAGTTCTTACACTTCTACATACTGTTATAGCCGCTAATTCAATTGCCGGCTTCAGTGAAATCACAGAAGCCGACATGAAATGATACATTGTTTCCACACATTTAACCATGTAATTTTTATGTATTTTTATATATGTTTGAAACATACAATTACATGAGTATATGTGTGCTAAATTTCAGACATGTAGGGGTTAATTAAAGGTGTAAATTCGTTGTAAAAAAAACGGACTTTTTTTGCTACGAATTTACACCTTTAATTAACCCCTACAGGTGTGAAATTTTGCACACATAGTCTGATTTAATTGTTTGTGCAAATTAGGCTGGAGTCACACACAACCACAAAAAATCGGTCCGTTTTAGACGGTCAACAATCGGATCAAAATAAAAACATCACACATCCTTCTGGCATCCGATTTTCCTTCAAAGATGCGATTTAATCGCATGTGTGTGTACCTTGTAACATCCGATTTTCATCCGACTTGCGAGATTTTCTCGCAGGCTTGCAAAACTGACATATAATGGATCCAAAAGAATAGTATTTAAATGCCAAAAGAAAGAATAGATATATACACATATATATATATATATATATATATATGTCATTGTGACATATATATATATACATATATTTATAGTTCTTACACTTCTACATACTGTTATAGCCGCTAATTCAATTGCCGGCTTCAGTGAAATCACAGAAGCCGACATGAAATGATACATTGTTTCCACACATTTAACCATGTAATTTCATGTATTTTTATATATGTTTGAAACATACAATTACATGAGTATATGTGTGCTAAATTTCAGACATGTAGGGGTTAATTAAAGGTGTAAATTCGTTAAAAAAAAATGCGTGGGCTCCCGCTGTATTTTCTCCACCAGACAGACAAAGCAAGCGAGTGGGGGCAGATAATAATAGCCATGGGAGGGTACATTTTTTTGTGCCCCCCCCTGGCTACTAACATCTGCCCCCAGACACCCCAGAAAGGGCAAATCTATAATTAGATTCGCCCTTTCTGGCACTTTGCCCGTCTATTCCCATTGCCCTGTAGCGGTGGCGAATGGGTTAATAAGGGGTTAAAATGACCTTGCAATTGAAAGGTCACTTTAAGCCAGGTTAATAATTGATAGCTGTCAATTAGGCAACTATCAATTATTAATCCTATTGTATGAAAGAAAAATCAAACACACACACTTTAATAAAAAATAAGTTTAATTAAATAATCACACAGTTTTTGACCATATTTTATTTTCCTGCTAAAACCATTTCCTGTAATAAAAATAAAATAAAAAAGCAAAATTATACTTACCAATCCGATGTACAGTCAGGTCCCACGGTGTAATCCATCAGAAAGGGTTAACAGGTTACAGGTCGCAGAGAGCTAATAATGCTGTCTCAGACCTGTATTCCCCTGAATGAATAACTTCCTCTCCCAGCGAAAGTAGAGGAATAGATTCATGAATGGAGCTTAATTGATTTCTTGCCAATTTAACTGTAGTGACCTGACCTAAAGGGAAAGTGGACACAATCAATTAAGCTTCATTCATGAAACACATCCTCTCCTGTCACCAGGAGAGGAACTTATTCATTCATGAGCTTTGAGCTGAGCATGCAGGATTACTTGCACTGCTTGGCTCAAAGCTAGTTAACCCTTTGTGAAGGATTACAGCGTGGGACGTGACAGATCGGCGGAATAGGTAAGAATAATGTTGTTTTATTTCTTTTTCTTTATTTTAGGAGATCAATGGCTTCGCACGGATTTAGTGTAAAATAAAATATGGTCAAAAAAATGTGTTTTTATTTCATTAAAATTATTTATTCTTAAAGTGTGTGTGTTTTTTTATTTACTTCAATAGGATTAATAATTGATAGTTGTCTAATTGACAGCTATCAATCATTAACCTGCCTTAAGGTCACCTTTCAATTGCAAGGTGACAGTAAGGTGAGATTAACCCATTCGCCACCGCTACAGGGCAATGGGAATAGACGGGCAAAGTGCCAGAAAGGGCGAATCTAATTATAGATTTGCCCTTTCTGGGGTGTCTGGGGGCAGATGTTAGTAGCCAGGGGGGGCACAAAAAAATGCACCCTCCCTGGGCTATTATTATCTGCCCCCACTCGCTTTGCTTTGTCTGTCTGGTGGAGAAAATACAGCGGGAGCCCACGCATTTTTTTTCAACGAAATTACACCTTTAATTAACCCCTACATGTCTGAAATTTTGCACAAATACACTCATGTAATTGTATGTTTCAAACATATATAAAAATACATGAAATTACATGGTTAAATGTGTGGAAACAATGTATCATTTCATGTCGGCTTCTGTGATTTCACAAAACCCGGCAATTGAATTAGCGGCTATTACAGTATGTAGAAGTCTAGGAACTATAAATATATGTATATATACATGTCACAATGACATGTATATATATATGTATGTGTTCTATGTGTATATATCTATTCTTTCTAGTCTTTATTAAAGCTGTCAGTGTGATTTTACAGTATAGGCGGGGATGAATTGCCGGCTTTTCTAAAGGACACCGATGCGATTTCATCGCAAGTCACACAGTGTGGTCCGTTTGTAATCAGATTTTTCATCGCTCCCATAGACTTGCATTGGCGATTGTCGACCGACAATCGGTGACAATCGCAGCATGCTGCGATTGTACACGGACGTTTAAAACGGACCACAAAAAATCTGATACTGGGAGCTGCTCCATAGATTAACATAGGTCCGACTGCAATGCGATATTTCATCGCATTGCAGTCGTCCGATTTTGTCGCCAGTGTGACTCCGGCCTTAGATAGCAAAGGACATGAAAAGACATGGTTAACCCTATGTACACCAAGTGTCATTTCATGTCACCCGACATGAAATGACACTTGGTGTACATAGGGTTAACCATGTCTTTTCATGTCCTTTGCTATCTAATTTGCACAAACAATTAAATCAGACTATGTGTGCAAAATTTCACACCTGTAGGGGTTAATTAAAGGTGTAAATTCGTTGTAAAAAAAACGGACTTTTTTGCTACGAATTTACACCTTTAATTAACCCCTACAGGTGTGAAATTTTGCACACATAGTCTGATTTAATTGTTTGTGCAAATTAGATAGCAAAGGACATGAAAAGACATGGTTAACCCTATGTACACCAAGTGTCATTTCATGTCGGGTTCTGCATTTTCACAAAAGCCGGCAATTGAATTAGCGGCTATTATACTATGTAGAAGTGTATGAACTACAAATATAAATATATATATATATGTGTCACAAATTCAATGACATGTATATATATATATGAGGTGTAAAATTGCTGAAAAAAAATGCGTGGGCTCCCGCCCTATTTTCGCAACCAGACAGACAAAGCCAGTGAGTGGGGGCAGATAATAATAGCCCAGAGAGGGACCATTATTTTTGCCCCCCCCGGCTACTAACATCTGCCCCCAGACACCCCAGGAAAGACAAATCTATAATTAGATTCGCCCTTTCTGGCACTTTGCCCGTCTATTCCCATTGCCCTGTAGCGGTGGCGAATGGGTTAATATGGGGTTAAAGCCACCTTGCTATTGAAAGGTGACCTTAAGCCAGGTTAATAATTGAGAGCTGTCAATTAGACAACTATCAATTATTAATCCTATTGCATGAAATAAAAATAAAACACACACACTTTAATTAAAAATCATTTTAATGAAATAAAGACACATGTTTTTGACCATCTTTTATTTTACTGCAAAAACCATTTCCTGTAATAAAAATAAAATAAAAAAGCAAAATTATTCTTACCTATCCCATGCACAGTCAGGTCCCACGGTGTAATCCTTCAGAAAGGGTTAATGTTTACTGCAGGGACCGCAGCTAATGCTGCAGCCTCACAGTAAACCCCAAATGAATGAGTTCCTCTCCTGCCTGACAGGAGAGTAAAGGCTGGGTGTCACATAACGATACACCAGCGATCCCGACAACGATATGCACTTGTCAGGATCGCTGGTGTATCGCTACATGATCGCTGCTGAGCTGCCAAACAGGCAGCGATCTGGGACAGCGACACTGCGGGTAACATCGCTTAAGGGCCCGTCTCACATAGCGATATCGCTACCGAGATCGCTGCTGAGTCACTAGTTTTGTGACGCAGCAGCGAGCTCACCAGCGATATCGCTGTGTGTGACATTCAGCGACGATCAGCCCCCTGCCGGGTATCGCTGATCGTCGCAGAAATGTCAGGACCTTTTTTTGATCGCTGGTTTCCCTCTGACAGGCACGCATCGCTGCGTGTGACAGGCGGGAGACCAGCGATCCGCTGGTAACCAAGGTACACAGCGGGTTTCCAGGCACCGCGCAGCGCTTGGAAACCCGCTGTGTACCTTGGATACCAGCTCCCTGCATCAGGGCGCTGGTATCCAAGGTACACAGCGGGTTTCTAGGCACAGCCCCGCGCCTGGAAACCCGCTGTGTACCTTGGTTACCAGCGGATCGCTGGTCTCCCGCCTGTCACACGCAGCGATGTGTGCCTGTCAGCGGGAAACCAGCGATCAAAGGTCCTGACATTTCAGCGACGATCAGCGATACCCGGCAGGGGGGCTGATCGTCGCTGAATGTCACACACAGCGATATCGCTGGTGAGCTTGCTGCTGCGTCACAAAACTAGTGACTCAGCAGCGATCTCGGTAGCGATATCGCTATGTGAGACGGGCCCTTAAGTGGAAAGCTTAATTGATTGCTTTCCACTTTCACTTCAGGTCAGCCAGGGACACAATCAGTGACGTCAGAGGGAACTGATTAACAAAAATAGGGGTTCCCTTCGAAAAAAAAATGGCGTGGGGTCCCCCCTATTTTTGTTAACCAGCCAGATGAAGCAGACCGCTGAGGCCTGGATTTTCAGGCTGTTAAGGAGCCAAGATCCATGGACCTTGCCAGCCTGATAATACCAGGCCACAGCAGTCTGTATATCTTGGCTGATTAACAAAAATAGGGGATCCCCTCGAAAAAAATTGGCGTGGGGTCCCCCCTATTTTTGTTAACCAGCCAGATGAAGAAAACCGCTGAGGCCTGGATTTTCAGGCTGTTAAGGAGCCAAGATCCATGGACCTTGCCAGCCTGATAATACCAGGCCACAGCAGTCTGTATATCTTGGCTGATTAACAAAAATAGGGGATCCCCTCGAAAAAAATTGGCGTGGGGTCCCCCCTATTTTTGTTAACCAGCCAGATGAAGAAAACCGCTGAGGCCTGGATTTTCAGGCTGTTAAGGAGTCAAGATCCATGGACCTTGCCAGCCTGATAATACCAGGCCACAGCAGTCTGCATATCTTGGCTGATTAACAAAAATAGGGGATCCCCTCGAAAAAAATTGGCGTGGGGTCCCCCCTATTTTTGTTAACCAGCCAGATGAAGCAGACCGCTGAGGCCTGGATTTTCAGGCTGTTAAGGAGCCAAGATCCATGGACCTTGCCAGCCTGATAATACCAGGCCACAGCAGTCTGCATATCTTGGCTGATTAACAAAAATAGGGGATCCCCTTGAAAAAAATTGGCGTGGGGTCCCCCCTATTTTTGTTAACCAGCCAGATGAAGCAGACCGCTGAGGCCTGGTTTTTCAGGCTGGTAAGGATCCAATATCCATGGACCTTGCAAGCCTGATAATACCAGGCCACAGCAGTCTGCTTAGCTTGGCTGGTTAACAAAAATAGGGGATCCCCTCGAAAAAAAAACGGCGTGGGGATCCCCCCTATTTTTGTTAACCAGCCAAGTAAATGCAGACTGCTGCGGCCTGGTATTAAAAGACTGTCAAGGCCCATGGATTTTGGCCCTCAACAGCCTGATAATACCAGGCTACAGCAGCCCCACATTTGGCGCATCAAAAGATGTGCCAATTGTGGCACTTTACCCGGCTCTTCCCACTTGCCCTGTAGCGGTGGCAAGCGGGGTAATAAGGGGTTATTGTCACCGTTGATTGCACGGTGACAATAAGCCCGGTTAATAATGGATAGGCGTCAATAAGACACCGATCCATTATTAATCCAAAGTTATTAAATGTTAAAAAAAAGACACAGCAAGAAAAAAGTCTTTT
>JARQOD010011645.1:0-22648 GCA_033576555.1 Oophaga sylvatica
AAATGAATAAGTGTCCAAAATAAAGAAAGTAATATGGACAGCAATATTAATAAGATTATACATGTGTAACTGAAAATTATTATGCCACTGAATGAATTACCTTAATGTGCACACACGGAAGATGTACCCTGGATGCGCCAAGCCCCGACGCGCGTTTTGGCGTCTGCCTTCGTCAGGTGTTGTGCCCTATTGTGTCCCACCCCCTTCTTTTATAATTTTCTGTATTTTCAATAAAGAATATATATTTTTATACTATTGGACACATTTCGGTTTCTTTCTTCTCTGCACTTGTGTGGGTTGTAGAGTCCGTCTCTGTTATGTTCTGCTACAAGCACTAAGGAAGAAAGGGATATCTGTCCCTACGATAGAACTAAGCTAGATCCCTACGATGTAACGGGGAACCTGATCCTGCGATCAGACCCGCTAAAATCCTCAGCTAGTCTGTACGAAGACCTATAGATGCGAGGGAGGGATCCCTACAAGAACTAGGGACTGGGAGAAAAGATGGACACCTCCTAACAGAAGTTGTAGCAGTAAAAGACAAACAAACAACATAGAACATAGAGGTCCGAAGACCAAGCAAAACTAATTGAGTAAGGTAACAAAGCACCTGGCTAGCTTAAGAGTAGAAATTACAATGAAGTCCAGCAAAGCCAGAAGGGCGGAGCAGGATTAAATAGGCAAAAAAAGTCATGTGACCAGCAAGATAGAAAAAAACCTAACAGGAGAGTTCTAACAGTACCCCCCCTTCTAAGAGGATCCTCCGGATCCCCTAGGCCCAGGCTTACCCGGAAACCTCTTGTGAAACGCTCTGACAAGTCTGGACGCAGAAACATCATCCGCCCTCACCCATGAGTTATCCTCGGGTCCAAAACCCTTCCAAACAACGAGATACTGCAAACTCCCTCTATACCGTCTAGAATTTAGGATGTGGGAAATTTCATATTCCCCGTCCTCCACCACCGGAGGAACAGTGGCCGAGGCATCTCCATCCGACACATCAGCTCTTTTCAACAAAGAAACATGAAACACCGGATTAATCTTCCAGGAGGTAGGAAGCTCCAACCTAACAGCCGATTGGTTAACAACCTGAAGGACCTTAAAGGGCCCTACAAACTTGGGACCCAATGTTTTAGAAGGAATCCTCAACCGCAGATTCTTAGAGGACAACCAAACCATGTCACCAATAGCAAACAAAACCTCTTGCTGTTTCCTATCAAAGTACCTTTTAGATTTTCTGTTAGCCTCCTGAAGATTACCACGTCCATCCGTCCAAACTCTCTCCAAATCACCGGAAAAATTCTCTTCAGGCACGGCCGATACCAATTTGGAGAATGACCCAAACGACGGATGTCTCCCAGTACAACAAAAAAAAGGCGAACAACCAGCAGAAGAGGATGTATGGTTGTTAAGAGCAAATTCAGCAAGTGGCAGAAACTCAGACCACCCCTCTTGATTGTCTGCCACAAAACAACGCAAGAACTGCTCAACATCCTGGTTTTTCCTTTCTGTCTGGCCATTAGACTCAGGATGATATCCGGATGAAAACAACAAATGAACTCCCAACCTGTCACAAAAGGCGCGCCAAAAACGAGCCACGAACTGTGGTCCCCTATCAGAAACAATGTCAGTAGGAACGCCATGTAGTCTGACAATTTCCTTGACAAAGGCCTTAGCGAGAGTCTTAGCGCAGGGCAGTTTGATGAAAGGAACCAAGTGACACATCTTGCTAAAACGGTCCACGACCACCCAGATGACAGTGAAACCCTCAGAGGGGGGAAGGTCAGCAATAAAGTCCATAGCCAAATGTGTCCAAGGTGCACTAGGGATCTCCAGAGGGCAAAGCAACCCCGCAGAAGGAGTATGAGAAGACTTAGATCTAGCACACACAGTGCATTGACGCACCCACTTAATGACTTCCTTCTGCCATCCAGGCCACCAAAAACTGCGACCCACAAGTCTCTTGGTGTCAGAGATTCCAGGATGACCTGCCAACCGAGACTCATGACACTCAACAAACAAATCTCTCCTAAAGGTCCCAGGCACAAACAACCTCCCATGGGGAGTGTTAGATGGGGCATTCTCCTGTGCTTTAAGAATCTCCTCTTCCAACACAGAGTCCAAAGCAGCAATCACAACCCCTTCTTGTAAAATGTTCTCCTCCTCCTCAGCACCAACCATGGGAGAAAAGCTGCTAGACAAAGCATCGGCTTTAACATTCTTAGTACCTGGGATGTAAGTAACGGAAAAATTAAACCGCGAGAAAAACAGTGCCCACTTAGCTTGACGGGCATTCAAGCGTTTGGCAGCATCAAGATAGATCAGATTTTTATGATCAGTGAAAACCTGAACGGGAAATTCAGCACCTTCCAAGAGATGCCACCAGTGTTCAAATGCGAGTTTAATAGCCAACAATTCCCGATTACCAATATCATAATTCAGTTCAGTCTCAGAAAATTTTTTTGAAAAAAAGGCACAGGGATGTACTCCATCCCTGTTTTCCTGAGACAACACCGCGCCGACCCCCACAGAAGAAGCATCAACCTCAACCAAAACGGTTTAGTCACATCAGGCTGCATAAGGATGAGAGCAGAGCTGAACCTCTCCTTTAGAAACACAAACGCTTCAATGGCCTCAGTAGTCCACTGAACCGCATTAGCACCTTTCCTGGTGAGATCGGTCAGTGGTTTGACAATAATAGAAAAAATTTTAATGAATTTTCTATAATAATTGGCGAAAGCCAAAAACCTCTGTAACGATTTCAAACCAATAGGCCTAGGCCATTCCTGCACAGCTTGAACTTTCACCGGGTCCATCTCAAAACCTTCGCTGGAGATAATGTAGCCCAAAAAACTAATTCTCTGTACAGCGAACTCACATTTCTCCAGCTTAGCAAAAAGCGAATTGTCAATCAATAACTGTAATACCTCATGAACGCTCCGCCAATGACACTCCAGATCCGGCGAATAAATCAAAATGTCATCCAAATACACAACCACATTTTTGCCGATCAAAGGTCTAAGGATGTCATTAATAAGATTCTGAAAAAATGCAGGAGCATTGGTAAGACCAAAAGGCATAACCAGATTCTCAAAATGACCCACAGGAGTGTTAAAAGCAGTCTTCCATTCGTCACCCTCCTTCATGCGCAACAAATTGTATGCCCCCCGAAGATCAATTTTAGAGAACCACTTGGCCCCCGCTAACTGGTTAAACAAATCAGGAATCAATGGCAGTGGGTAAGGATTGCGTACAGTAATTTTATTAATCTCACGAAAGTCCAGACAAGGACGTAAACCGCCGTCCTTTTTTTTAACAAAAAAAAATCCAACAGCCACAGGAGACTTGGAAGGCCTAATGTGACCGGCGGCCAAGCTTGTCTGTATGTATTCCTCCAAAGTCTTTCTCTCAGGAATAGTAAGATTAAATAAACGACTTTTAGGAAGAGTCGCTCCAGGGACAAATTCAATAGTACAATCATAGTCTCTATGGGGAGGCAAAATCTGCAATTCCTTCTCAGAAAAAACTTTCCAAAAATCCTGAATAGGTACAGGTAGTTCCCCTTTATTCACAGCAGCAATACTCCCGTTACAACACTTGTCATAACACTTAGGGCTCCAGGACTTAATTTCATTGGTAGACCAATCCAGAACAGGATTGTGCAATTTTAACCAGGGTAACCCCAAAACCACCGGAGAAGGCAAATTATTCAATACTACCAAATCCAAATTCTCTTGGTGAACACCATTAATAGTGAGGGGAAATTCACAGACCTTGTGAGTAACATTCTTCAAGGGAGAGCCATCAACAGAAACCACGTCAATAGGGGATGACAAAGGTTTGGGTTTTAATTTAAGTTTTTCCAAGAATCCCCCATCAATCACATTCAAAGTAGAACCACAATCGACAAATACCCGAAATTCCATTAATTCTTCCTGAGCAGCAGTAGTAGCAGAAAGAAATACACCCTTAGTGTTTAAACAGGCTATACGGGCGAAACTGACCTCTTTTTTTTTTTCTTTGTTCATACGAAGCACACAGTTCTTAATGAAATGGTCAGATTTGCCGCAATAAAAGCACAAACCTTCAGAAAACCTGCAGTCTTTTTCCTGAGAGCGGGGTGCCAACGCTCCAATCTCCATCGGCTCTCCAATGTCAGTACAGACCCTCTCAAGACTTGGAGCTGACATGGCAGAGGATTTACTCTCATTAACCCTTGCACGCAGTCTCCTATCCACCCGTATAGCTAATTGAATAGCCTCCTGCAAATTACCAGGTATGGGATAAGCAATCAGCAAATCTTAACCCTTTCACCTAGCCCTGCAAGAAACAAACTTTTCAAAGCTGAATCGTTCCACCCCACCTGTGTAGTCCACCGTCGGAAATGAGTACAATATTTTTCATATTACCTGACCCCTGCCTCAAACGTCTCAATTCTGTCTCAGCTGATAAGACACGATCAGGATCATCATATAATAACCCCAAAGCAGAAAAAAAACTATCCACTGATCTAAAGCATGGATCACTAGGTTGCAGAGAAAAGGCCCATTCCTGAGGTTCTTTGTGCAAAAGTGACATTATGAACTCTATGCGCTGCGATTCATCACCAGAGGATCTGGGTCTCAAACGAAAATACAACAAGCAAGCATTTTTAAAAAAAAATAATCTTGTTGTTCACCAAAAAATAAATCAGGCAAACGTACCTTTGGCTCCACGAAATGTGCTCCAGAACAGCTACTCACGTGTTGCTGGAGCTCAGCCACCTCCAGAGAGAGTCCCTGCAGGCGATGAGCCAATTCCTGAACCGACACCATAATGGAAACTGGAAATCTTTCCTTAGAGATATTTTTGGGCTGGACTTACTGTTATGTTCTGCTACAAGCACTAAGGAAGAAAGGGATATCTGTCCCTACGATAGAACTAAGCTAGATCCCTACGATGTAACGGGGAACCTGATCCTGCGACCAGACCCGCTAAAGTCCTCAGCCAGTCTGTACGAAGACCTATAGATGCGAGGGAGGGATCCCTACAAGAACTAGGGACTGGGAGAAAAGATGGATACCTCCTAACAGAAGTTGTAGCAGTAAAAGACAAGCAAACAACATAGAACATAGAGGTCCGAAGACCAAGCAAAACTAATTGAGTAAGGGGAGCTTAATTGTTTCCTCTCCAAATCACACCTCACCACCTGTGCACTTGACCTCCATCCCATTCCACCTCCTCCCCAACCTCACCACCACTCTTTTCCCATCCCTAATCCACCTCTTCAACCTATCACTAACTTCTGGTACCTTCCCTTCTGCTTTCAAACATGTCACAATCTCGCCTATCCTTAAAAAGCCAACCCTCGACCCCACCACTATGTCCAGCTATCACCCAATATCGCTGCTCCCTTTCACTTCCAAACTTCTGGAGAAGCACGTCCACACTGAACTTTCCTCCCACCTTTCATCTAACTTCCTCTTTGACAATCTACAATCTCGTTTCCACCCCCATCACTCCACTGAAACAGCCCTGACCAAAATTACTAATGACCTACTTACAGCCAAAGCTAACAGACAATACTCTATACTCCTCCTTCTAGACATATCCTCTGCTTTCGACACCGTTGACCACAGCTTCCTACTACAGATCCTCTCCTCCTTTAGCATCAAAGACCTCGCCCTATCCTGGATCTCTTCATACCTTTCCGACCGCACCTTCAGCGTCTCCCACTCCCACACTACCTCCTCATCCCACCTCTTCTCTATTGGAGTCCCCCAAGGCTCTGTTCTAGGACCCCCTACTAATCTCAATCTATACACTTGGCCTGGGGCAACTCAAAGTCACATGGATTTCAGTACCACCTTTATGCTGATGACACTCAGATCTACCTCTCTGGCCTAGACGTCACATCTCTGATGTCCAAGAATCCCAGAGTGTCTATCAGCCATATCCTCCATCTTCTCTCGCTTCCTCAAACTCAATGTTGACAAATCTTTCCTCCATCTCACAGATCTTCCTTACTTGACCTATCTATCACAATTAACAACATCACGCTTTCCCCTGTACCAGAAACCTGCTGCCTTTGAGTAACCCTTGACCCTGCCCTGTCCTTCAAACCACACATCCAAGCTCTTTCCACCTCCTGTCGCCTTCAGCTCAAAAATATTTCCAGAATCCGTCCTTTCCTCAACCCTCAATCTACTAAAATGCTTGTGCATGCCCTCATCATCTCCCGCCTCGACTACTGCAGCATCCTTTTCTGTGACCGACCTTCTAACCCACTATCACCCTACAGTCCATCCTTAACTTTGCTGCCCAACTAATTCATCTCTCTCCTCGCTATTACTCCTCTTCTTCCCTCTGCAAATCTCACTCTCCATCCTGGCTCCCATTACCCTCAAGCGTTTAATTCCAGTTCAAATTACTAATACTGACCTACAAGGCCATCTATAACCTGTCTCCTCCATGTATATCTGAACTAATCTCCTGATATCTTCCCTCACGTAATTTACGGTCCTCCCAAGACCTCCTTCTCTCCTCCATACTTATTTGCTCCTCACCCAACCACCTCCAAGACTTCTCCCGAATATCCCACATCCTCTGGAATTCTTTGCCCCAACATGTTCGACTATCAACCACATTTGGATCCTTCAGTCGGAACCTGAAACCCACCTCTACAGGAAACCTTACAGCCTGCAACGACCCCGCTGCCTCCTCACCACTAAGGAGCTACCGCCTCACCAACACCGGAGCTACTGCAACCCTCCAACCTACTGTCTCATTTCCCACCATCCTGTAGAATGTAAGCCCGCAAGGGCAGGGTCATCTCCCCTCTGTATTAGTCTATGATTGTTAGCTTTTTTTACTGTAAATGATATCTGTAATTTGTATGTAACCCCTTCTCATGGACAGCACCATGGAATCAATGGTGCTATATAAATAAATAATAATAATAATACTCCCCACCTGCAGCAACGCATTTTCAGCAATGTCAGTGTAGGAGGTTGACCGGACCACGGACACCTGCATGCCGGGTCCGGAACTAAAATAAAAAGGCTGAATCCTCTGTTCCCGAGGGTAAGCCTGAGTGAGGCGGACCTTCCCCTGCTGCCTGGGGGAAATCTGGGAGAGACAGAGCTTCCTGCTGTCCCAGGAGGGTGGGGAGAGCCAGAAAAGGGTGCGCATCATCGGGGCATAAAAGAGAAAGCACGCGAAGTAGGTGAGTTTGGCGCTAGGGCAGAGCAGCGTACAGTCGGGTGAGAAGTGTGCTCCACTCCCCATCCTGACACAGAGTACCGGTGCTGGATAGGCTTTGCTGCAATGGAACAAAAGGTCCGGGACATCATTCTGCAGAGAGAGCCGTGCCAACAGTAAGGACTTATTCAATCAAACCCAACTTTTTTATTAGTCTCTGATGTTTATCAACATTCAACGCCTTCGTGAAAATGTCTGCTGTCATTTCTTCAGTAGGGCAATACTCCAACTTCAAGACTCCTTGATCCTCTTTTAGTTTTGTTGGTTCCAAGTGTGATTGTCCTAATTCTGTCAACAATTGTCTTAACCACAGTACTTCTTGTCTTTCTATCTGTATTCCTAGGTACTGTTTTACATTTCCTAAGTCTTTGCTTTCAAAATGTTGTTTCAGGATTTTTAGAATGTTTTCTTTATCCCTTTCTTGTTTAAAACAAATCAAAATGTCGTCTACATATATGAGTACATAAATCCATCTATTACTCAGCCTTTTTGTGTACAAGCATGGATCAGCTTTGCTTCTTTGAAATTTTTCATTTGTTAGTACCTCCGTGATTTTGTCATTCCATGCTTTAGCTGCTTGTTTTAAACAATATATGCTTTTCTGTAGTTTACAAACTTTGGATTTCTTTCATCTTTGAATCCTGGAGGTTGTTCCATGTAAATGTCTTCTGTTAAATCTCCATTCAAAAAGCTGTCTTTACATCCAGATGTCTTAGTTCCATCTTTTCCATTGCTGCAACTGTAAGTAAAGTTCTTATTGTAGTGTGTTTGACAACTGGAGCAAATGTTTCATCATAGTCTTCTTCTTCTGGAAGTCGAGCTATGTCTTCCCAAGAGATAGATTCATACATTTTACTTGTACTTGCCTTGTATGAGAGACGTTTTGATGGTTTTCCTTTATTTTCTCTTATTGAACGTGTTGGTTTTGTGTCTGTTTGTAGTTGTGATTCTTCACTTTCAGTATTTTGTTCTTCATTAATTTCTACTTCTTTCTCATCAGATATTTCTTCAGTTATGTCACTATTGTTTTTCTCATTTTTTGTTTCAACTGAAATCATAATGTCTTCATTTAAATCTTCAATGAATGTCACACTGTTACTCACCGTAACTCTGTCTGTTTTGGGATCTAAGATTCTATATCCTTTGCAGCTTTCACTAAATAAAACGAATATTCCTTCCATGGATCTGTTTTGAAGTTTGGAACATTTTTCTGTTGGAATGAATATAAGAACTTTACATCCAAAAACTTTTAAATGATTGACACTTGGTTTCATACCTTGCCACAGTTTATATGGAGTTTTCTTCAGTTTTCTGGAAAAAAAGTCGGTTCTGTAGATATGTAGTTGTCATTGCTGCCTCACCCCAATATTTCTCTGGTAGTTTAGAATCTGTCAGCATACATCTCATCATTTCTGTTAGAGTTCTGTTTTTCCTTTCTGCTACTCCATTTTATTCAGGTGTGTATGGAACAGTTTTCTGATGTTCTATTCCATTTTGTCTTAAGTAGTCTTCTATTCTGTGACCTGTAAATTCACCTCCATTATCACTTCTGATGACAATTGGCTTCCTTAGAAATATGTTACTTGATCTTGTTACATAGTCTACAAGTTTATCAAAAACTTCACTTTTGTTCTTAATTAAGTATGTGACTGTATATCTTGAGTAGTCGTCTATAAAAGTCAACATTTTTCTATTGCCTCCTGATGTAGTCACTTTCATGGGTCCACATACGTCAGTATGCACCAAATCAAGTGTTCTTTCGCTTTTCATCTCACTTTCTTTTGGAATAGATATCCTTGTGGCTTTGGATTTTATACAACATTCACATCTTATGGTAATTGAGCAATCTGATATCTTTAAATCTTTTGTCAATTCTTTTCTCTGTAGTTCCCTTATACTGTCCGGGTGTCTGTCCTAGACGTCTATGCCACATGTGAATACAGTTTTTGTGATCGTGTGTACATACCTTCATCTGTCCTTTGGTTTGTCAAAATGATATAATTGTTCATCTGACTTGACTTTGGTTATCATCTTGTTTCCTGCAATAATTGCACACTCTTTGTCTTTGAATTTTACTGTAAGTCCTTTTGCTGTTAAACGTTTCACAGATAATAATCCGCCTTCCAATTTTGGAACATACAACACATCCTGTACAAGTATCTTTGAATCTTGTACGAACTTGTTTGAACAATTTAGCATACCTTGTCCGATACATTTTGCGGTTATTTTGCTTCCATCTGCAAGATAAATGGCTTCTTTCTTATCTAATCAAGATCAGTAAAGAAATTCTTGTCACTTGTCATATGACTCGTTGCTCCTGAATCAATAAACCAACCAAGTGATGATTTCTTGTCTGATATTTTGAATGTGCCATTCCAATTATTCTCACACGAATCGGAAATTGTGTTTTTTACTTTCTGTGTATGCTTTTTATGTTGTAATTTTTGTTGTTCTGCTTTCCATATGGAACAGTCTTTCTTTAAATTACCTTTTTTTCTTACATCTGAATCATTCTCTTGTCTCTTTATTATAGGGTTTTTTAAATTCTGTAGCTTTAAGAGCGTTTTCACTGTCCTTTTCAGTAGAAGAATCATTGCTTTGTTCTTTTCTTCTCTGATATTCATCTATGAGTCTGGTTTTCACAAACTCTAATGTAATGTCTGTTTCAGGTCTTGTCTCTAGTGCATTTATTAAAGCAGTATATGAATCTAGTAAACTGCACAACAATATAGCTGCTATATGACTTTCTTTAATATCTTCACCAATAGATCTTAGCTGTGATATCACTTCCATCATTGAGAATATATGCTTCTGCATGTCACTGTCTGCACTTAGTCTCATACTGTAAAGCTTTCTTAATAAAAATAATTTGTGATTTAAGCTGGGTCTCTCATATAGCTTTCTTAATGCTTCCCACATTCCTTTCACTGTTTCTTCATTTTGTATATGTATTAATTGAGCATCACCCACTAATAAGCTAATGGTGGCTCTCGCTTGTCTATTTTTTTTTATCCCATGTCTGATTATCTTGATCAGGTCTATCTGTAGTGATGACTTCCCATAAATCATCTTTAGACAATAACATCTCTACTTTGAACTTCCATAGCTTATAGTTCTCATCATTCAGTTTAGCTACTGTGAGTTTTAGCTCTGTGCTACTTGTCATTTTTAACTTATCTTACCGTATATACTCGTGTATAAGCCAAGATTTTCAGCACCTTTTTTTGTGCTGAAAATTCTCCCTCGGCTTATACACGACTCATTGGGCAGAAACCAGCAGGGGAGGGGGTGCCGCGGCAGGAGCCTGTGGCTGGGACATCATACTTACCCTCCCCGTGCCATCGCTGAACGTCCCTGCAATCCTCCGTTGTACCCAGCTTCCTGCAGCTCTCCTGTGCTGAGCGGTGACATAATACCACTCAATAAGGCTATGAATATGGACGGGACGCCACTCCCATAGCGTGGCGTCCATATTCATGACCTTAATGAGCGGTATTACATCACCGCTCAGCACAGGAGAGCTGCAGGAAGCCGGGTACAACGGAGGATTGCAGGGACGTTCAGCGATGGCACGGGGAGGGTGAGTATGATGGAGGAGGATGGGGGAGCATGGAGCAGGACAAGGAGCACGGAGCAGGACGGGGGGAGGACGGAAAGCACAGAGGAGCACGGAGCAGGACGGGGGGAGGACGGAAAGCACAGAGCAGCACGGAGCAGGACGGGGGGAGGACAGAAAGCACAGAGAAGCACGGAGCAGGACGGGGGGAGGATGGAAAGCACAGAGGAGCATGGAGCAGGATGGGGGGAAGATGGAGAGCACAGAGCAGGATGGGGGGAGGATGGAGAGCACAGAGGAGCACGGAGCAGGACGGGGAGGATGGAGAGCACAGAGCAGGACGGGGGGAGGATGGAGAGCAGGACGAGGGGGAGGATGGAGAGCACGGAGCAGGATGGGGGGGATGGAGAGCACAGAGGAGCACGGAGCAGGACGGGGGGGAGGACGGAGAGCACAGAGGAGCACGGAGCAGGACGGGGGGAGGATGGAGAGTACAGAGGAGCACGGAGCAGGACCGGGGGGCACAGGAGGACGGAGCAGGAGGGGGAGCACAGAGGAGGACAGAGCAGGAGGGGGGAGCACAGAGGAGGACGGAGCAGGAGGGGGGAGCACAGAGCTGGATGGGGGAGCACAGCAGGACGGCGGTTTATACACCCGGCTTATACTCGAGTCAATAAGCTTACCCAGTTTTCCGTGGCAAAATTAGGGCCCTCGGCTTATACTCGGGTCGGCTTATACTCGAGTATATACGGTACTTGTTTGGAGAGACTTGCTCTGAAGAATTCTTCTGCATTCACCAGGGTCTTGCTGAGAGTTCCAGTGTCCTGGGTATCTGGTATTCTTGGTGCTTGGGATCTGAGGTGTCTGGATTCTCTGGTGTCTGGATTCTGGGTATCTGGGGTGACTGGGTGTCTTGGTGTCTGGGCCCATAAACTGTTGCACAGCTTCTGAATCCACACCTTTGCAGTAGAAAACTTCACAGAGCAGGCTTCATGAGATAACAAGCTTTTACTTCTTACAACATGAGGTAAAAGGAAAATGCACAGTCATTTTAGCATTGCATCAGGAAACAGGAACAAAACGAAAGTGAAACTACAAGTGGGACTATTTCTTATACAATACACCAAACAGAAGGAAAGTTACACAACATCGCCATCTACTGTCAGGTCAGCATAAAATCCACCTTTTACTTATAATAATTCCTAATCTGTTGCATATGCCAACAGGTATTACTCCTTATCGTAGGTCGTGTGGCAAGGCTTTTTAAGGGGTTAAGATTGTTACATCCAATAGGAGGCGCTCGAGTTCCAGTCATCTTTCTCTCTAAAAAGGCTATTTGCATGAAGGAAGCTGCAACATATGAACGTTCCCATTGGCATTGTATCCATTAAGGTATAAATGAGGTATTGTAACTGCAAGTACTATGAGATGTTTTAAGTTTCTATTTAACAGAAGAATTTATTACCTCTCTTTTGTTCAACCACAGATCAATTAGGTGGAGTCCATCTTTTCTTACAGCCTGGCTTGTTATGCTGGTTGGGTATTCTGGGTCAGGTGTTCCCTTTGAATTCATTTAGATTCGGTCTCCCCAGAATTACCTGTAAATAATATAATATAGATCAGTAATGTTACTCAATTAAAGCTCCTTATAGTAGCCATCACATATTGTGTACGTCTAATTACATTAATGTCTGTATTGTGCACAAGCTGTCCTTGCAGCCATTGTTAATCATATTTTGGGTCATCTCATTGTCAGAGTACCAGTCTCGTTTGCGCTGTGAGAATAGGCAGCAGCTGGGGAAGCATGTTGGACGCGGGTGGTTGTCACAATACCTACAGATTTACCTGTCAAATAGAAGGAAATGGTACAGTTACTAGTAAAATAATAACAATAATATAATAGTGAAAGAAATAATGGAGGAGAGGAGTAGGTGAATGAAGCAGAGGGGAAAAAAGAGGTAAGATGTGGTGAGAGAGGAGAGGACAAATGGAAAGGAAAAAAAGAGCAAAGGTAGGAAGAACATGTCTTGAATAAGCCTAGAATTAATGTATTATGAGGAAAGCATCTATTGTTTGAATCAAGTTTTGATGTTGAACACATTTTTTTTATTTTTCATTTTGGTGTTTTCTGTTTTCCTCATTTATATTCCATTAACTATATTTACAACCCTTACTGAAATCTTGCAGCTTTTACTCTGGTTATTGAGCCTCACAATAGATTGACATATTAACCCCTTCACCCCAAGGGTGGTTTGCACGTTAATGACTGGGCCAATTTTTACAATTCTGACCACTGTCTCTTTATGAGGCTATAACTCTGGAACACTTCAACGGATCTTCGCGATTCTGAGACTGTTTTCTCGTGACATATTGTACTTCACGTTAGTGGTAAAATTTCTTTGATATAACTTGGGTTTATTTTGAAAAAAAACGCAAATATGGTGAAAATTTTGAAAATTTTGCAATTTTCAAACTTTTAATTTTTATTCCCTTAAAACAGAAAGATATGTCACACAAAATAGATAAGAAATAACATTTCCCACATTTCTACTTTACATCAGCACAATTTTGGAACCAAAAATTTTTTTGTTAGGAAATTATAAGGGTTAAAAGTTGACCAGCGATTTCTCATTTTTACAACAAATTTACAAAGCCATTTTTTTAGGGACCACCCCACATTTGAAGTCATTATATGGCAGAAAAAAACCAAAAGTGACACCATTCTAAAAACTGCACCCCTCAAGGTACTCAAAACCACATTCAAGAAGTTTATTAACCCTTCAGGTGCTTCACTGGAGCTGAAGCAACGTGTAAGGAAAAAATGAACATTTAACTTTTTAGTCACAAAAATTATCTTTTACAAACTTTTTTTTATTTTCACGAGGGTAAAAGGAGAAAATGGACAGATAAAGTTGTTGTGCAATTTCTCCTGAGTACGCCAATACCCCATATGTTGGGGAAAACCACTGTTTGGGTACACGGCAGAGCTTGTAAGGGAAGGAGCGCCGTTTGACTTTTTCAAACCAAAATTGGCGGGAATTGAGATTGGACGCCATGTTGCGTTTGGAGAGCCTCTGATGCGCCTAAACAGTAGAAACCCCCCACAAGTGACATTATTTTGGAAACTATACCCCCTATGGAACTTATCTAGAACTGTTGTGAGCACTTTGAACCCCCAAGTGTTTCACAAAAGTTTATAATGCCTGGGTGTGAAAAAAAAAATTTTTTTACACAAAAATGATTTTTTAGTCCCAAATTTTTGATTTTTCCCAAGGAAATTGGACCCCAAAAGTTGTCCAATTTGTCCTGAGTACGCTGATACCCCATATGTGGGGGGGAAACTGGGCGCACGGCAGGGCTTGGAAAGGAAGTAATAACATTTTGGAAGGCAGACGTTGATTGGGGTCATGTTCCGTTTGCAGTGCCCCAGATGTGTCTAAACAGTGGAAACCCTCTACAGGTGACCCTATTTTGGAAACTAGACCCCCTAAGGAACTTATCTAGATCTATGGTGAGCACTTTGAACCCCCAAGTGCTTCACACAAGTTTATAATGCCCGGGCATGAAAATAAAAAATCCTATTTTTTCCCACAAAAATTATATTTTAGTCACCAATTTTTTATTTTCCAAAGGTAACAGGAGAAATTGGACCACAAGAGTTGTTGTCCAATTTGTCCTGAGTACGTTGATACCCCATATGTGGAGGGGAACCACTGTTTGGGCACACGGCAGAGCTCGGAATGGAAGGAGCATCATTTGACTTTTTCCAATCAAAATTGGCTGAAATTGAGATTGGACGCCATGTTGCATTTGGGGAGCCTCTGATGTGCCTAAACAGTGGAAACCCCCCACAAGTGACCCCATTTTGGAAACTAGACCCCCTAGGGAACTTATCTACATCTATGGTGAGCAATTTGAATCCCCAAGTGCCTCACACAAGTTTATAACGTAGAGCCGTAAAATTAAAAAATCATATTTTTTCCACAAAAATGATCTTTTCACCCCAATTTTTATTTTCCCAAGGGTAACAAGACCCCAAAAGTTGTTGTGCAACTTGTCCTGAGTACGCTGACACCCCATATGTGAGGGTAAACCACTGTTTGGGTGCATGGCAAAGCTCGGAAGGGAAGGAGCGCCGTTTGACTTTTTCAACGCAGAATTGGCTGGACGCCATGTCGTGTTTGGAGAGCTCCTGATGTGCCTAAACAGTGGAAACCCCCCACAAATGACACCATTTGGAAACTATACCCCTCAAGGAACTTATCTAGATGTGTGGTGAGCACTTTGAACCCAAGGTGTTTCACTAAAGTTTATAACGCCCGAGCATGAAAATAAAAAAATCATATTTTTTACACAAACATGATCTTTTAGTCCTCAATTTTTTATTTTCCCAAGGGTAACAGGAGAAATTGGACCACAAAAGTAGTTGTCCAATTTGTCCAGAGTATGCTGATACCCCATATGTGGGGGGGACCACTGTTTGCATGGCAGGGCTCGGAAGGGAAGTAGTGACGTTTAGGATATCAGACTTTGATGGAATGGTCTGCAGGCGTCATGTCGCGTTTGGAGAGCCCCTTATGTGCCTAAACAGTGGAAAACCCCACAAGTGACCCCATATTGAAAAATAACCCCCAAGGAACTTATCTAGATGTGTGGTGAGCACTTTGAACTCCGAAGTGCTTCACAGAAGTTTATAACGTACAGCCGTAAAAATAAAAAATCCATTTTTTTTTTACAAAAATCATTTTTTCCCCCCAATATTTTATTTTCACAAGGGTAACAGGAGAAATTGGACCCCAAAAGTTGTTGTCCAATTTGTCCTGAGTATGCTGATACCCCATATGTGGGATAAAAAACTACTGTATGGCCACACATCGGGGCTCGGAAGGGAAGTAGTGACGTTTTGGATTGCAGACTTTGATGGAATGGTCTGCGGGCGTCATGTCGCATTTGGAGAGCCCCTGATGTGCCTAAACAGTGGAAACACCCCACAAGTGACCCCATTTTGGAAAATAGACCCCACAAGGAACTTATCTAGATGTGTGGTGAGCGCTATGAAACCCCAAGTGCTTCACCGAAGTTTATAACGTACAGCCGTAAAAAACAAAAAATCATTTTTTTTTGCAAAAATGATATTTTTGCCCCCAATTTTTTATTTTCCCAAGGGTAACAGAAGAAATTGGACCCCAAGAATTATTGTGCAATTTGTCCTGAGTACGCTGATACCCCATATGTGGGGGTAAACTACTGTTTGGGTGCATGGCAGAGCTCAGAAGTGAAGGAGCACTGTTTGACTTTTTTAACTCAGAATTGGCTGGAATTGAGATCAGACGCCTTGTCACATTTGGAGAGCCCCCGATGTGCCTAAACAGTGGAAACCCCCCAATTCTAACTCCAACTCTAATCCCAACACACCCCTAACCCTAGTGCCAACCCTAACCATAACCCTAACCACAAACCTAACCATAACACACCCCTAACCCTAATCCCAACCCTAACCCTAATCCTAACTTTAGCCCCAACCCTAACCCTAACTTTAGCTGCAACCCTAACCCTAAGGCCCCGTGCACACGTTGTGGATTTACTTGCGGATTTTTCCGTGTGGATTTTGCTAAAACCGCAGGTAAAACGACCTGCGTTTTACCTGCGGTTTTAGCACGGATTTACTGCAGTTTTGCCGCGGTTTTTGTGCGGATTTGCCTGCGGTTTTACACCTATAATGGAATAGATGTTAAACCGCTGCGGAATCCGCACAAAGAATTGACATGCTGCGGTTTTAAAACGCACCAAATCCGCGCGGAAAATTCCGCATCATGTGCACAGCTTTTTTTCCCTTCAATAACATTGTACTGTACATGGCGTCCGGTTCTGCAGCGGATCCGCAGCGCCAAAACCGCTGTGGATCCGTAGCACAATCAGCAACGTGTGCACAGGGCCTAACCCTAATGGGAAAATGGAAATAAATACATTTTTTTTAATTTATTATTTTTCCCTAACTAAGAGCGTGATAAAGGGGGGTTTGATTTACTATTTATAGCGGGTTTTTATGATTGGCAGCTGTCACGCTAAAAGACGCTTTTTATTGCAAAAAATAGTTTTTGCATCACCACATTTTGAGAGCTATAATTTTTGCATATTTTGGCCCACAGAGTCATGTGAGGTCTTATTTTTGCGGTGCGAGTTGACGTTTTTATTGGTACCATTTTTGAGCACGTGACATTTTTTGATCGCTTTTTATTTCGATTTTGGGAGGTTAGAATGAACAAAAATCAGCAATTCATTAATTTCTTTTAGGGGGGGCGTTTATACCGTTCTGTGTGTGGTAAAATTGATAAAGCAGTTTTATTCTTCGTGTTAGTGCGATTACGGCGATACCTCATTTATATAATTTTTTTATGTTTTGGCGCTTTTATACAACAAAAACAATTTTATATAAAAAATAATTATTTTTCCATCGCTTTATTCTGCGAGATATAACTTTTTTATTTTTTTGCTGATGATGCTGTATTTTTTTTGTGGGACAAGATGACGTTTTCAGCGGTACCATGTTATTTATATCCGTCTTTTTGATCGCGTGTTATTCCAATTTTTGTTCGGCGGTATGATGATAAAGCATTGACTTTTTTTTTTTTTTTTTTAAAAGGGGTTCACTAAAGGGGTTAACTAGTGGGACAGTTCTATAGGGCGGGTCGTTACGGACGCGGCGATACCAAATATGTGTACTTTTATTGTTTTGTTTTTTTTATTTACAGGAAGAAATGAATTTATAAGGAATTTTTTTTTCCTTTTATTATGGAATTTTTTTTACACATGTTTATTTTTATTTTTTTTACTTTTTTACTTTGTCCCAGGGTGGGACATTACTGTATAGGGTCAGATCGCTGGTCTCACAGTGTGCACAGCACTCTATGAGACCAGCGATCTCACAGGCAGTGCTGCAGGATTCCTCAGCGCCTGCTCTCAGCAGGCACTGAGGAAGCCGCCTCCCTGCAAGACCCGGCGGCCATCTTCGATCACATCGGTCACATCGCGCTGTTCTGAGGGTCTCAGGGTAGCACGCATGGAGCCCCCTCCCTGCGCAATGCTCCCCTGTGCCCCTGGTACACCGCGATCATGTTTGATTGCGGTGTGCCAGGGGTTATTGTGCCGGGAGCGGTCCGTGACCACTCCTGACACATAGTGCCGGGTGTCAGCTGTGATAATCAGCTGACACACGGCTGCGATCAGCTGCGCTCCCCCCGGGAGCCCAGCTGATCGCATGTGACGTACTATTTCGTCCATGGGAATGAGGTCCAGGGTCACATGGACAGAATAGTACGTCGGATGGAATAAAGGGGTTAAGGTAAATATAGGTTTTTAATATTGCTGGGATGTGTTAGGACTAAATATACAGTAAAAAGCTAAAAAAAACAGTGGCGGTAAGCTGCTTGTCTAGTTAGCCATACAGGCAAGACATGATGTTTCTCACCTGCTAATTTAGCTCTGTGAAGTATGGATTTAACTTCATTTCCATTGGTTCCAGAATTAGTTTTTACCCCGCACAAGTAGGCTGTGCCTGTCCCCGCACTGTCACAGACCTGTGCATCTACGTGGTATACCTGCAGTAGAAGTACCAGGCAATATCTTATAGTCTAAAAATGCCAAAAATTCTGCTGTCATGTATGAATGATTATACTGGAAACACAAACAGGATCGTGTACCTCTTATTTTATAGCTCCTGCTTAATAGAGGCTTCCACTTAAGATGTTTGACCCAAGACCACCCCTGCATCTCCAAACATCTGATCTAATCTTCAGAATGAAGAGCTGACATTTTGAAATGAGCATTCTGACTGGAGCTACATCAGACACGCTAGTAACCATTAAAGAAGCACTGCCATCAAAAAATGTTATTATCTCAATATATTGCATTTATTATATTATAAAGCACTGTGTACTTACAATTGCTCATTTTCTACCCAGTTAATTATTCGCTTTTCCGTTAGGTCTATGACATCATGAGATTAAAAACTGACTAGCTGAATCATTTTGCGCTCTATGTAGAAACAGGAGGTCAATTTTCTCTGCACGAGTCATGAGTCACTGTAAAAGTCCCTGGCAGGGGGAAGAAGTGGAGCAGCTGGGTCAGGAGTCGAAGAGGGGGATGATAAATGCAGGGAATAGAGACGTGATTATTCTACATAGAGCAGAGAAAAGAGAATTATCTGGGTAGAAAAGTAAAATGAACAATTGTAAGTACACAGTGCTATATAATACACTCCCTGACAGAAGTTATGTCGCTTATCCATGTTATGTAAATAAAAGCTTATAACCTGACGTTAAATTCATCCATTGGTTGTATAAATTATTCTTTTGAAAGCTGAAACCCTCCGAAATGTGGTTTAGGTTAAGAAAATAAATTGACATCAATGCAGAAATATTGATCATTTAATGGACACAGAATGGTCATATTTTGGAAAGACAAAAGTTTTGTCGCCTGGTCATATGATGCACCCAATCCTAGTTTACATCCTTACCTGTGCTCAGTAAATGATCGGTAAATTAGTGGGTGTGTATAAAAAGAAACCCACCCACCCCAGACCTTCACTTGAACTGCAACTTGAGCTCTGACAACATGCCAAAAATTCACCCTGCGAACAAAACCTGGATTATCAAGAGGCTGAAGACCAGATCCACTGCAGAGGTGGCTAGCACCTTTAATGTGTCTCAGCGTCAAGTACAAAGAATTAAAAAAAGATTTGAAGAGACTGAAGATGTGTTTGACAAGCCCAGGTCCAGCAGACCCCGCAAGACAACTGCTCAGGAGGAAAGTTTGTTGGTTAGAAAATCCAAAGCAAGCCCCTCTTCCACTGCAGCAGAGCTAGAACAGGTTTGGTTACCTCAAGTCCCTGTGTCAACTAGAACAGTTTGTAGGATTCTGTCTCAAAATGGCCTCCATGGTCGAATCAGTGCCCAGAAGCCAGCACTAAATGAAAGGCAAATAAAAAACCATGTGACATTTGCAAAGTCCCACAGCCTGCTAAACAGATGGATGCTGGAAAAGTGGCAGAAGGTGGATTTCTCTGATGAATCTTCAGCAGAATTACACCACAGCCGCCGCAAATACCGCAGGAGACCTACTGGAGCCCGTATGGATCCAAAAAAAACAAGAAAACAGTTAAATTTGGTGATGGAAAGATCATGGTCTGGGGTTACATTCAGTAATGGGGTGTGCAAAACATTTGCAAGGTGTAAGGCAATATCAATAGCCTAAAATATCAAGAAATATTAGCTACCTCTTATATTCCAAATCATAAAAGGGGTCAAATTCTGCAGTAGGATGGTGCTCCATCTCATACATCCATCTCTACAACAAAGTTCCTCCAGGCAAAAAAGATCAAGGTGCTCAAGGACTGGCCAGCCCAGTCACCAGACATGAACATCATTGAGCATGTTTGGGGTAGGATGAAAGAGGAAGCTTGGAAGACAAAACCAAAGAATCTAGATGAACTCTGGGAGGCATGTAAGACTGCATTCTTTGCTATTCCTGATGACTTCATTAATAAATTATATGAATCATTGTTGAACCGCATGGATGCAGTCCTTCAAGCTCATGGAATTCACACAAAATATTAAATATGACTCTAATAGCACCACAACTTCATTCACCAAGGTTATACAACATATATTTGTATTTTAAGTTAATTATTTGTTTGAATATCACATTACTTTCTGTGGGCGACAAAACTTTTGTCTTGCCAAAATCTGACCATTCTGTGTCCATTAAATGATCAATATTTCTGCATTGATGCCAATTTATTTTCTTAACCTAAACCACATTTCGGAGGGTTACAGCTTTTAAAAGAATAATCGATACAACCAATGGATGGTCAGGTTATAAGCTTTTATTTACATAACATGGATAAGCGACATAACTTCTGTCAGGGAGTGTAGAATAACTGCAATAAATTAAGAGGATAAAAAGTTTGATGAGAGTGCTTCTTTAACATAATATTGATTCACAGGCAGAGTGTTCAATGAAGATGTTATAACGTGTACAAGATGGAATCCCCTATGAAGTTGGGGCTAAAGAATGGAAAAGGCAATTACTTCTTTACTATGAAAGCCCAATTAAGCTTTGAAAGTGGCAAAAATTAGCTGACAAAGTGGGCAGAGCTGGGGGCACAGGAGAAGTGGTATTTGCTATGCCACAAATTTTACTTCAGTCTGAGTAGGAACTGGAGTAGAGTTTCTGGTGAGGTGCACACTGAGGTGGACACCACTCATCCAAAACTTCTGATTCATGAAGAGGCTCAATGCATTTGATTCCAGCACATCTCCATATCCATATTGAGCTCCAAGCCTTTAGTCAAGCATTTCCTGCTGATCCATTGCTACAAACACTGCTCTCCTGTGAACCGACCTCGGCCTGCCTTCTGACTACGCTCTCCGCCTGATCCATTGCTACAAACACTGCTCTCCTGTGAACCGACCTCGGCCTGCCTTCTGACTACGCTCTCCGCCTGATCCATTGCTACAAACACTGCTCTCCTGTGTACCGACCTCCGGCTGCCACCTGACTACGTTATCTGCCTGCTCCTCTGTTACCGAACTGCCTTTCCTGTGTACCGACCTCCGGCTGCCACCTGACTACGTTATCTGCCTGCTCCTCTGTTACCGAACTGCCTTTCCTGTGTACCGACCTCCGGCTGCCACCTGACTACGCTACCTGCCTCTGCTTCCCTAGTGTTTGCAGTAACATCGGCTCCAACCCAGACGGGATCTTGACAGAATAATCTCACGCCAAAATGGAGTCCGCTGTGAACACCCTGAGGCGGCAAGTTACGGAGCTTCAAAGTTTTTGTACTGACTCTCAAGGAAAATATGCCAAGTTACAAACTGATTTCACGGCGATACAACAGGAAGTAATTGAGCTACAAAAACAACTTCTGGACGTGCGCAATTCAGGGTCCGAATCAAACGCGCGGCTGCCGCTGCCTGCAAAGTTCAGTGGGGATCGCAAGCAGTACCGAGGATTCCTCAATCAATGCCGCATATACTTCCAGATGCAACCTGCTCCCTTTACCAGTGAGAGGAAGAAAGTTTTTTTCATGATAAATCTCCTGACGGATGAAGCTCTTGCTTGGGCTTCACCTTATGTAGAAAAGGACTATGACCTCCTTAATGACCTGGAAGCTTTCATCGCAGCTATGAATCAAGTTTTTGATGACCCAAACCGCTGTGCCACAGCAGAAACCAAATTACATAATTTGCGCCCAGGACGTCGCTCTGTTGCGGAATATACATCGGAGTTCCGTCGCTGGGTGGCCGACACCACCTGGAATCCAGCGGCCCAGAGAAGTCAATTTCGACGAGGGTTATCAGAACCAGTGAAAGACGAGCTTGCCAGGGTTGAGACCCCTGACCAGTTGGAGGATTTTATTCAACTATGTATCCGGATTGACCAGAGACTTACTGAAAGGAGAAAGGAGAGACTGCGAGCACTTGGGAATAGCCCTGGCTTCTCATTTTCAGCATCGGACCACCAAGAAAAGACGCAAGGCATGTCTGAACCGATGCAGATCGACGTCATCCGAAGACCACTCTCTGCACAAGAGAAGGAGAGGCGACGTGCAGAACATCTCTGCCTCTATTGTGGGGACCCTGGACACTATGCCATCAACTGTCCTAACAAAAGGACTATAGCCTTTACCAACAACAGGTCTGCCAGCAATATGGACCTTTCTCAGCAGTCGGATTCCATCTTGCAGACTATCTCATCAGTAACGCCAGAAATAGACAAAATACATACTACACATCATCTCATTTTGTAATCCCCATTCAGGTTGTAATGGGCACCCAAAAAATACAATGC
>JARQOD010011646.1:0-22647 GCA_033576555.1 Oophaga sylvatica
CCGCAGTAGAAATGCTAGCACAGGCTTCCAGTATCTGTTGTTTCAGATGCTGCACATCTCGTATCAGAAGGCAATTGTCTATGCTGTATGTGTATGCGGCAATTGTCCTCTCTCCTCCTGTACCAGTCATGACTTGTATTGTTTAAGATTACTGTACTTGTATTTATTATGTATACCCCTCCTCAAATGTATAGTGCCAAGGAATAAATGGCGCTATAATAATAAATAATAATAACAATAATAATAATGCTGTGAAGATATGAGATGTGCAGCATCTGAAACAACGGATACTGGAAGCCTGTGCTAGCATTTCTTCTGCGGTGTTGTTATCAGTGTGTCGAGTGGGAGAAGAGGCCGACTTCAAAATGGCCGCCGTGGTCACCACCCATCTTAAAAAGTTTTCCCCCTCCCATATACTAATGTGCCACAAACAGGAAGTTGATATCACCAACCATTCCCATTTTATTTAGTTGTATCCATATAAATGGCCCACCCTGTAGATGGGTCAGCACTTGTAGTGTTCATAGATGTTGCTCGAAGGTGGTGCATGAATGATGATGTTGTTCAGATAGATTAAGATAGATACAAAATTCTGCTCCCCCAAACAGTGCTCCCTTAACTGCTGAAATATCCCAGATGCATTGGTGAGTCCGAAAGGCACTGTATTGAACTTGTGCAGGCCAATTAGTAAAATGAAAGCTGTCTTGGGTTTGTCTCTTTAAGCCACAGGAACCTGCCAGTAGACTCTTGCCAGATATAAGGTGGAGAAATACATGGCCAATCGAAGCACCATCAGGGACACTTCCACTCTAGGCAAAGGGTAAGCATCTCGTACGGCAACATTATTCAACTTGCGATAGTTGACACAGAATCTCAAGCTTAGGTCTTTTTTTATGACGCACACTATCGGTGTGACCAATGGACTCTGACTCTCCCGTATTATTCCACTACTAAGAATCTGTGATTGAATGACTTTTACTTCCTGGTACAGGTTAGGGGGAATTTATGGATATCGCTCATGGATCGGAGGTGTGTCACCTGATGAAATCTCGTGTTCAATGAGATTTGTACATCCAAAATCATCTTCATTTCTGGAGAAAGCAGCTTGAAACTTCCATAACAGATCTTCTTTTACCTGAATTTGTTTTGAGAACTGTCTGGTGTCCAGTGGTATTATTTTGAGGATCTTCCGGCCATTCCATTCCAGAGTCGGCTCTGTACTTGGAGCTTCGGATACAATCACAGTCCGCAGGTCCTGTTCCTCAGCAATCAGTTGGACTTTGTGGACTGTGTCTCCTCCATACATGTGCAAATCTGCAGCTGTGAAGCACCACAGGAGAATCATGTACTTTGGCACACCAGACAGCCACTTGTCAATCCACCGATCCACCATCGCTATAGTACGTGCGATCATCAGGTCTTGTCCATTTCCTGTTGGTTACTGGAGCTCAAAAATCACCTCTATTCCATTGAATCATCGGTGTCTTCCCATATCCATCTATACCATGCGCTCTGTTCCTGACAAGGCAAGATAATATTTTGATGCCCTAGTGAAACTGTCGCAATCCCCACCACTTCATGTTTGGGGAAATTGTAGCGTATCCAACATACCTAGATCAGTCTCTGGAACAACTTCTGTGTAGGTCGATGTTTGGTGACTCTCTTCCAGTTTCTCGGGCCATCTTTGCAGAACATCAACCACTCTAGATCATGCAAGATATTAATTTCAAATATAATCGAGCTTCCTTACCGTGAATCCCCATCCACCAGCACGACCCTTTTTGACCCACATCCAGGTCTCCAATCTTCACGTGCATCCACGCCATCCCATGGGCTAGAATCTTCATCTGGTTAATGGCTGTCAGCTTAATCAGTTTTCCTTGCTGGACTTTGCTAAAGTGACTGAAATAGGTCTCTAAGTACTCCAGTGGCATGGTGGTGACTTCGGCTCCTATATCTACTAGGCCGCGCACGGTCTTGTCTTCAATCAGTACGTCCATCACTGGATTTTGGGACACCAGGTTTGTAGAGCATTTCAGGCTCTGCCTAAATGGGGCAGTTCCTCCAGTGTGCACTACCACTGGAAGTGATCCTTGTTTAAATGTCCTGGCTCGCACTCTACCATCTGTTGTCTGAGCTGGGGGCAGTTCTGGGAGAAATGCGCTCTTTCTTGGCACATCAAGCCTATAGGGCCTTGGGGTAGAGAGTATTCAGGTGTTCTCGGGTTTGGTCCTGGTTTGGACAAAGTTGTTCTTGGGGGTGGCCAGGCCACGCTGGGGCAGTCCGGTCCCGGGTCTCTTCTGGTCACCTGTACGAATGGACGTTTGCCAAATGTCTCATTTTTCCCACCCCATCTGTCGGGGCAACGAATCATACATCGAATGGACCAGCTTCCCACCCCATTTGACAGGGTGACAGGGTGTGAATCCTTCTTAGCTGATCCACTTGTCCTGTCAGTTCCTGGATTGTGACCCTCATCTCAGCCAAGGAGTCGGACTGCTGATTTTCAGCCTGGACTCCCTGTCCTCTTGGGCCATACATCCGCACAGTGCTGAAGCCCATCTCATCCTCGCCTTCAGAAGCCAAAGCTTCTGCAGCTACCTGGGCAAACTGAAGTGTCTCATTCGCCCACATCTGACACCGCAATGTATACCTCAGCAATGAATCCAGCAGTCCCTGAACAAACTGTTCTTTCAAGATGCTGTCGGGATCAGGGAAAATAGAGGCTCCAGATTTGCATTTTTTTGGCATGCCTGTAACATTCTCTGTAAAGCATTTACAGTGGGGGAAATAAGTATTTGATCCCTTGCTGATTTTGTAAGTTTGCCCACTGACAAAGGTATGAATAGTCTATAAGTTTAAGGGTAGGTTAATTTTAACATTGAGAGATAGAATATCAAAAATAAAATCCAGAAAATCACATTGTATAAATTATATACATTTATTTGGATTTTACAGTGAGAAATAAGTATTTGATCTCCTACCAACCAATAAGCGTTCTGGCTCCTACAGACCAGTTAGACGCTCCTAATCAACTTGTTATCTGCATTAAAGCCAGCTGTCTTACATAGTCACCTATATAAAGACTTCTGTCCACAGATTCAATTAATCAGTCAGACTCTAACCTCTACAACATGGGCAAGACCAAAGAGCTTTATAAGGATGTCAGGGACAAGATCATAGACCTGCACAAAGCTGGAATGGGCTACAAAACCATAAGTAAGATGCTGGGTGAGACGGAGACAACTGTTGGTGCAATAGAAATAAAATGGAAGAAAAACAAAATGACTGTCAATCAACATCGATTGGGGCACCCTGCAAAATCTCACCTTGTGGGGTATCCTTGATCATGAGGAAGGTGAGAGATCAGCCTAAAACTACACGGGGGGAACTTGTTAATGATCTCAAGGCAGCTGGGACCACAGTCACCAAGAAAACCATTGGTAGCACATTAAGCTGTAAAGGTTTAAAATCCTGCCATGCCCTCAAGGTCCCCTGCTCAAGAAGGCACATATGCAGGCCCAACTGAAGTTTGCCAATGAACACCTGGATGATTCTGTGAGTGATTGGGAGAAGGTGATGTGGTCAGATGAGACAAAAATTGAGGTCTTTGGCATTAACTCGCCATGTTGGTAGGAAGAGAAATGTTGCTTATGACCAAAGAACACCGTCCCCACTGTCAAGTAAGGAGGTGGAAACATTGTTTTCGGGGTGTTTCTCTGCTTAGGGCACAGGACTACTTCACCGCATCAATGGGAGAATGGATGGAGCCATGTACTGTAAAATCCTGAGTGACAACCTCCTTCCCTTCGCCAGGATGTTAAAAATCGGTCGTGGCTGGGTCTTCCAGCAAGACAATGACCCAAAACATACAGCCAAGGCAACAAAGAGTGGCTCAAAAAGAAGCATATTAAGGTCATGGAGTGGCCTAGCCAGTCTCCAGATCTTAATCCCATAGAAAACTTATGGAGGGAGTTTAAGTTCCGAGTTGCCAAGCGTCAGCATCAAAATCTTAATGATTTAGAGATGATCTGCAAGAGGAGTGGACCAAAATTCACCCTAAGGCCGGGATCACACATGCGAGGAAATCATCCGATGCTCGCATGTGAAATACCAGCTCTGGCGCCGGCACTGGGAGTGGAGTGCGCGACTGCATGTATTTATATGCAGCCACTCGCTCCACTCCCGAGTGCCGGCGCCAGAGCTGGGATTTCACATGCGAGCATCGGACGATTTCCTCACATGTGTGATCCCGGCCTAACATGTGCGCAAACCTCATCATCAACTACAAAAAAAGTCTGACTGCTGAGATTTCCAACAAGGGTTTTGCCACCAAGTATTAAGTCTTGTTTGCCAGAGGAATCAAATACTTATTTCTCACTGCAAAATGCAAATAAATATATATAATTTATACAATGTGATTTTCTGGATTTTGTTTTTGATATTCTATCTCTCAATGTTAAAATTAACCTACCCTTAAAAATTATAGACTGTTCATGTCTTTGTCAGAGGGCAAAATTACAAAATCAGCAAGGAATCAAATTCTTATTTCCCCCACTGTATATACTGGGAGATGCTTTCGTCTTCTTGCTGCTATAGATTAAAGAAGCCTGTAAGGAAACTAGTGGTCGAAACTCTCTTTCCACAAGCCTCCTCTAATATGACCACAATGTCTTCTAAAGATTTTCATATTGACGCGGGACGCCATGTCACCATTTCCTGGGCTTCTCCCTCAAGCTCGTGCAGCATGACATCAGAGTGATGCTCCTCAGCTAGGTTGTACAGTTTGTATGTACTTTGCATACGATCAGCCCATTTTTCGATTGGCATGTTATCGCCATCAAATTTTACAAGTTTTCTAAGTATAAGCCCAGCTGACAAGCTCAGGCTCGAGGTATTTAGAGTCGACAGGAAGGCGACTGGTACAGGTGCTCCCATAAACCTGCAGCCTGTACTGCACTACCATCCCCAATAGCGTTCTGCATTGAGATGTTGTACCCTGCTCGCAGCGCCAAATGAAACAGGGACGAGGGATGGCCACAGGACAAGGGGTACAGCAACAATCAGCAGACACGCACAAAGATTAGGTAATAAAATATGAATATTTACTAACCAGTTTATGAAACAAAGGAAAGTATCGTAGGAAAACAAGGTATAAGTAGCAAATACAATGACAGAAGTTACTCTCAATAATACCGACTAAGAGTACATGCAGGTACACTTAAACAGAATTAACAGTTATATGTGAGCAAAATACAACAAGATTAATCCTTTCTATGCATAAATCAATAAAGCAATAGTGTTGTGCCAATACTTTATTAATCGCCTACTTCTAGCAGTTTTCAAAGTGTCTCTCATGGGAGAGGCCTTTTCTCCTTACTAATTGGACCTCTATAAGGTGTGACATTGTCACTGGTACCATATGTGAGGAGAGATGTGTGTCGCAAAGGTTATTATCCTGCATGATGTGAAAGCCATAAGTCTCCCTCCGAAATTATATGTGCTGAGAGTAAATCAGTCGTTTCCAGGGTCTGGGTTTCGGTGAGTAGGTAAGAGATGGGCGGGATGCCTACTCACTATATCTCCACCTCAAGGGTGTGGTTGGACGGAGTTAAATGTCCAGCAGTGTTTTTTTTTCATTCTGTGTTGCTTTGGAGGAAGGAAGCCTCCAGTCTGAAGCTCGGGAAAGAGCTGCCGTGTGTGTTGATCCCAGAAGGCGGGAACCATACTGGGAAGGACTTTGTATGGATTGTTTATTTTCATTTGTGCCAGAAATCCTGCTTTGTTACTATTTTGGACTTTATGGTTTATGAAGTAATAAACCACCCAGAGACTTAACCCAAAGTGTTCCCGTTTCTACCTCGGGGAAGTGAGCTGACCTTCCACAAAGGCTATTTATACTGTATATATGCATATATATTCAGATGTAAGATGGTACATGCACATACTGAGGCTGAAGTAGAAGGGTCCCTGCTGGGCTGAGTCCCGAATAATCAGAAATGCTGTCTTGAAACTCTTAGGCCTCCTTCACATTTCCGGCGGGCGCCTGGCGGCGCCCCCGGCATTTTGCCGCAGCGCCGCATGTGAAAACCTTTCACACTTCCGGCGGCCAAAATGCGTTTTTTTGCCGGATGGTATCTGATGCTTGGAGAGATAAGAAACCATCCGGCAAAAAAAAAAATGTTACATGCAGCGTTTTTTCCGGACGCCGCAATGTACATTTGTGCCGCATCCGGACAAAACCGCATGCAACGCATTGACATGCGGCGCCATGCGGCGCTAATGCATGTCAATGCGAAAAAAGCCGCATGTGGCGCATCAGATTTTCAGATGCGGCGCTGCGGCAAAATGCCGGGGGCGCCGCCATGGCCCGCCGGAAATGTGAAAGAGGCCTTAGGGAATGCCCATCTCTATAACACATTGCTTCCCTAAGTCCTTAGAGATAAAGCCTCAGGTGGCCTAGCTCAAGATGCTGTGTACTTGGTTGCCCTCACCAAGTCGGCTCATGTCAAGCTGAACAACACATCCCATAGTTATCAACAACAGATCCAGATTTACACCTCCCCATCCAGACTTTTTTGAAGGATCCGTAGCTTCGTTTCCACCTGGAATCTCCTTTGACTCCTCTAAACAGCCCACGAACTGCCAAAACCCCCGTGCTGCAATTCTGGCCTCTCTCTGCTGTTTTCTACTGGCCAGATCATAACATAGATCTCCATTTGTTGAAGTGGGTGATGGTGGAGGGGCTGCATTGACCTGTGTGCTTTGGAATGCCAGGGTTGAATTTCAGTCCAAACCCAGCTCTGTCAGGGCTTGAGTGATTTAAGCTTTTATCTTTTCATTTTTTATATATTTTTCAAAGCTTTTTTTAGTTCCCTTAAGGGACTTGAACTTGTGACAAAATGATGACCTTTATATGAAGCCCAGCTATATTAGGTCCTCGGCTGCCATGGCAATTCATTGGCTATTAGCGATCGCATTGTGAGGGTCGATAGGCAAATCTGCACACCACCTGGATTACTGAATCAGCACAATTGATACATTGTGGTTTTGGTGGGTATTTCTGCCACAATTGTGGTAAAATGACAACGTTTTTGCTGCAGTTTCTGAACATCATGGCAAATTGGGCATTTGTTGCGACAACATAATGCATCATTTACAGTGATTTTCAAAAATTTAGTTTTTACTGCAAATGTGACAAAAAATGCACCATGGATGCAACATGAGAATGCAGCCTAAATGCCACTATCAATGATTGACAGCAACATTTAGGGGGTTGAAGAACAGCAATTTGAGCTAGCTCTGGTTGCTGCTATAATAATAATAATGTATAATAATGTATAACACATGCCATGTATGGTGAAGGTTCTGTTACTGAATCTGTTTTCACACTCCTGCACCCAACATGTACAGTATACGTACGACAGATGTTGGGTAGGAGTTTATTTATGGCTACCAACATGAGCAGGAATGTATAGACCTGGCTCTATAAAATGTATGATATAGAGAAAATAGCTGCATAGCTCGGAAAACTGTTTCAATGCTCTCTTTTACAGCTGTGTTCAAAAGTTTACATACCCCGGCAGAATTTTTGCTTTCTTGGCCTTTTTTCAGAGAATATGAATGATAACACAAAAACTTTTCTCCACTCATGGTTAGTGGTTGGGTGAGGCCATTTATTGTCAAACTAATGTGTTTTCTCTTTTTAAATCATAATCACAACCCAAAAGATCCAAATGGCCCTGATCAAACGTTTACATACCTTAGTGATTTTGGCCTGATAACATCCACAGAAGTTGACACAAACGGGTTTGAATGGCTAATTAAGGTAACATCCTCCCCTGTTACAAATGCCAAGAAAATTGTTCGGGATGCAAAGAAAAACTCATAAGTAACATCAGCGGAAATACTCGACTCTCTGAAAACTAGCTTTATGGCTGTTTCAAGATGCATAATAAGGAGGCACTTGAAGAAAAATGGACTGCATGGTCCAGATGAAATCTTGAAGTCTTTTTTGGTAGTTGTGGATGAGGTTATTTATTTTCTCAGATAGTAAGGATGCACACTCTTTTTGGCAAAAAGCCTCCAGTTCCTGTAAATTCCTGGGATGTCTAGCATGAGTTGTGCGCTTGAGATCTCCCCAGAGTGGCTCAATGATATTGAGGTCAGGAGCCTGAAATGGCCACTCTAGAACCTTCACTTTGTTCTGCTGTTGTCAATGGCAGGTCGACTTGACCTTGTGTTTTGGATCGTTGTCAAGTTGGACGTCCAAGTATGTCCATTGCGCAGCTTCTGGGCTGATGATTACAAATTTGCCTCCAGTATTTGCTGATAAAGTGCTGCATTCATCTTTCCTTCAACTTTTACCAAGTTTCCTGTGCCTTGGTAGCTCACACATCCCCAAAACATCAGCGATCCACCTCCGTGCGTTGCAGTAGGAAATTGGGTTCCTTTAATCTTAGGCCTCTCTCCAAATGTAATGTTTATGGTTGTGGCCAAAAAGTTCAATTTTGGTTTTATCACTCCCATGACAGATAACATGATCAGTGATAAAAAAAAATTCTCCTTTAAATGTCACCTGCTTAACCCAGCAAGAAGTACGGTGGCGTCTAAAATCACTAAAGCTGACAAATCCCCGGGCCCAGATGAGATACACCCCCGAGTACTGCAGGAATTAAGTACAGTCGTAAATAAACCATTATTTTTAATCTTTAATGATTCTATAATAACAGGGTCTGTACCACAGGACTGGCGTATAGCAAATTTGGTGCCGATATTCAAAAAGGGGACAAAAACTGAAATTGGAAATTATAGGCCAGTGAGCTTAACCACTACTGTGGGTAAAATCCTGGAGATACTATACTGGAGTATCTGAGGCAGAATAACCTCAGGACCCAATATCAGCATGGGTTTACGAGGGACCGTTCTTGTCAGACTAATCTGATAAGCTTTTATGAAGAGGTAAGGGTACGTCACACTCAGCGACGCTACAGCGATCCCAACAACGATACAACCTGGCAGGGATCGTTCCTGCCTCGCTATGTGGTCACTTGTGAGATGCCAAACAGTCAGATCTTCCCAACGATACGGCGACCCGCAGCGACCTGAGTCACCAACTAATCTGATAAGCTTTTATGAAGAGGTAAGTTCTGGACTACACCAAGGGAAATCAGTAGACATGGTGTATATGGACTTTTTAAAAGCTTTTGATACGGTGCCACATAAAAGGTTGATACATAAAATGAGAGCAATGGGGGTAGGGGAAAATATGTGTAAGTGGGTTAAGAACTGGCTCAGGGGCAGGAAACAAAGGGTGTTTATTAATGGAGCACACTCAGACTGGGTCACGGTTAGCAGTGCTGTACCACAGGGGTCAGTATTGGGGCCGCTTCTTTTTAACATATTTATTAATGACCTTGTAGGGGGCATACAGAGTAGTATTTCAATATTTGCAGATGACACTAAACTCTGCAGGGTAATCAATATAGAGGAGGACAATTTTATATTGCAGGAGGATTTATGTAAACTAGAAGCTTGGGCTGATAAATGGCAAATGAGCTTTAATGTGGATAAATGTAAGGTCATGCACTTGGGTAGAACAAACAAGATGTATAATTTTGTGCTTAATTGTAAAACACTGGGCAAAACTGTCACTGAAAAATACCTAGGTATATGGGTGGACGACAAACTCACATTTAGTGGCCAGTGTCAGGCAGCTGCTGAAAAGGCAAATAAAATAATGAGATGCATTAAAAGAGGCATAGATGCTCATGAGCAGAACATAATTTTACCTCTATACAAGTCACTAGTGCTGCGACCACACTTAGAATACTGCGCACAGTTTGTTAGGGTTCGAGTTCCCAATGCTGCACAAGGGGAATCTTAAGCTATTCCCGCTGCGGTCCTCCATCCGTCTCCGGCCGTAGTGGAGCCTGCTCAGCAGAGATGTCAGTCCCAGCATCTTGCCCGGTCTAATACTGTGCAGAGACTTGCTGCTGCCTCTCCTGGATCTTCGGTCAAGATCTCCCATTGGAGATGAGGGGTCACATGCTCAGATACAGCTACGACTCCTATTGGTCCTCCAGGAAGGTCCTGTAGCTGTTTGTGATCTGAAACAGCTTTCTATTGGTCCTTTCTGGAAGGTCTTCTACTCGTGGCTGCTATAAAAGGTTGTCTTGACCGCACGGCCGTGCGCTAGTATCAAACCTTTATGTGCTTTGCGCCAGTATGGTCATGCGTGTGTGTGGTTAGGGCGGCTGAAATACGCCATTACAATTCCGACCTAATCGGTGAGGAGCTTGGTATGCTAGCTGGTCAGGGTCGGTGTCTTAGATGCCTTTAGAATACCGGCATAACCGATGAGGAGTTTGGTTGCCGTATTCAGGGCCTGGTGTACAGACGCCATAGATAGATAGAACTTCCTATGTTCGCTTAGCAGTCAACTGTGTACCTGGACACAGTAGCGTTTCTCAGCGGCTCTGTGACGCAACAGGGTTCGCTTTAAAACGCTAGTCAGCACCCTAGTGTTATACTTTGCGGCTCACTGAAGCTAAGTGAGTTCGCACTTATTGCCATTTAGTGCTGCGGCATTCCGCTAGCGGCTCTGTGGATTAACAGAGTTCGCACTATCTGCCACAGAGCGCTACAGCGTTTATTTTAGCGACTCTGCGGGATAACAGAGTTCGCTACTTACGCCATCTTACTAGCAGCTCTGCCTGCACGGTGGACCCCGGGCTGCGAACGCACCTCTCTACATTATTTATTAGGTGTGTTCCGCAGACCCTAACATAATACTAGGTCCTGGGTCTGGCTAGTAAAATGGCGGATGAACAGCGTTTACATTTGTACATCCAGCAGCTGGAGGGTAGGTTGGAGGCTCTTGAGCGCACAACTTCAGCTGTGGATGTTACTGCAGTCGCTGTTCAGGCTGCTAGCGTAGCTGCAGCCAGTTTGTCCTCTGCCACCTCTGCCCCTACATTATCCCACCTCCCACTTCCAGACAAGTTTGCTGGTGACAGCAAGCAATGTAGGGGATTCGTGAGTCAGTGCTCCATACACCTCGAGCTTCTGGCTGCACGTTTCCCCACGGATCGGCACAAGTGGTCTTTGTGATAGTTCTTCTGTCGGGCAGTGCGTTGGAGTGGGCAACGCCGCTCTGGGAGCCGACGACCGTGTAGTGCGGAGTGCTCCTCGTTTTCTGGAGGCTCTGAAAAAGGTTTTTCTAGGACCTCAGGTCACCCACGATACGGCGCTCCAACTGCTGGCAAGTACCCAGGGTTTGGCTTCGGTCAGCCATTTTGCTGTGCAATTTCGGACTCTGGCCTCGGAATTAGAGTGGCCAGATAAAATCCTCATTCCCGTGTTCTGGAGAGGACTGGCGGGTCATGTGAAGGACGCCTTGGCTACCAGGGAGATTCCTGCCACACTGGAGAAGCTTATCGCTATTTCCACCCGCGTCGACCTCCGTTTCCACGAGCGGAGGCTGGAACGAGCCCAATGTAGGCAGAGGGTTCGGTTGACTCCTACCTTCGCCACCCCTCTGGAGTCGCCCTTTCAGGCGCCTGACCTTCAGGAGGTTGCTCCTGCGGGATCTAAATCTCGGGCCACTCGTCCAACCCAGATTTGTTATATTTGCCAGCAGCAGGGACATTTTACCAACTGATGTCCACAGCAGCTGAATAAATGGTCGCGCCCAGTAACCGTAGGAACAGGGTCATTGCACGCCATGACTTTTGCCCCTAAAGTACTCCTCAAGGGGATAATTACCCACGGTTCTACCACCCTACCCGTCAAGCTGTGTGTGGATTCTGGGGCAGAGGGGAATTTTATGTCGTCCTCCTTTGCTTCTCGCCACACCATGCATTTGGTGTTGCTGGCTGAACCAGTGTCGGTACGGGTGTTGAACGGAGCAATTCTGCCCACACAAATCACCCATCAGTCTGTCCCACTCACCTTGTCTATGTCTCCTTCCCATCAGGAGAATATATCATTTTTTATCCTCCCTGAGGGTATAGATGAGGTTTTGTTGGGATTACCCTGGCTCTGCCACCACTCTCCCCATATTGAGTGGTCTTAGGGGAGAATTCTTGGTCGGGGTAATTTATGTAAAGGCAGATGCATTAGGGATAGCGTGCAGGTCACCACCACTGAGATACCCATAGACCTATCTCCTCTTCCCAAGGTCTATTGGTATTATGCCGATGTATTCTCGAAGAAGGCTTCGGAGACTCTTCCATCTTATCGCCCCTATGACTGTCCTATCGACCTCTTGCCTGGAGTTGAGCCTCCTAGGGGAAGGGTTTATCCCCTCTCTCTTCCTGAGACAGAGGCCATGTCCCAATATATTCAGGAGAACTTGGCAAGGGGATTCATTAGGAAGTCGGTGTCACCAGCGGGAGTGGGGTTCTTCTTTGTGAAGAAGAACGGAGAGTTACGTCCGTGCATTGATTATAGGGGTCTCAACGCTATCACCGTGAAAAATAAGTACCATTTGCCGCTAATCTCTGAGCTCTTTGACAGGCTTCGGGGAGCAAGGATATTTACTAAGCTAGACCTGCGGGGTGCGTATAACCTGATTCGCATCCGTGAGGGGGACGAATGGAAGACGGCATTTAATACCAGGGATGGGAATTACGAATATCTGGTAATGCCCTTTGGGCTCTGTAATGCCCCAGCTGTCTTCGAAGACTTTGTGAATGACATCTTCTGAGATATGTTGACCACCTCGTGGTAGTCTATCTGGATGACATTCTCATCTTTTCTCCAGATATGGCCTCCCACCGGAGAGATGTCTGCAAGGTTTTCGACCTCTTGCGAGCAAATTCCCTATATGCAAAGTTGGAGAAGTGCATTTTTGAGCAGGAGTCTCTACCTTTCCTGGGCTATATCATCTTCGCACAGGGATTGGCTATGGATCCTGCCAAACTACAGGCTGTAATGGATTGGCAAGAATCCCACTCCCTTAAAGCGGTGCAGTTAGGGCAGCTGAAATACATGAAATAAAATTCCATTACAATACCGACCTAATCGGTGAGGAGCTTGGTATGCTAGCTGGTCAGGGTCGGTGTCTTAGATGCCTTTAGAATACCGGCATAACCGGTGAGGAGTTTGGTTGCCGTATTTAGGGCCTGGCGTACAGATGCCATAGATAGCGCATGACCACTTCCTATGTTCGCTTAGCAGTCAACTGTGTACCTGGACACAGTAGGGTTTCTCAGCGGCTCTGTGATGCAACAGGGTTCACTTTAAAATGCTAGTCAGCGCCCTAGCATTTTACTTTGCGGCTCACTGAAGCTAAATGAGTTTGCACTTATCGCCATATAGTGCTGCGGCATTCCCGCTAGCGGCTCTGTGATACAGATTGCACTATCTGCAAGCTTGCTACGGTGTTTATTTTAGCGACTCTGCGGGATAACAGAGTTCGCTACTTACGCCATCTTACTAGCTGCAGGCTCTACCTGCACAGTGGACCCCGGGCTGCGAACGCACCTCTCTACATTATTTATTAGGTGCGTTCCGCAGACCCTAACACAGTTCTGGTCTCCGGTGTATAAGAAAGACATAGCTGAACTGGAGCGGGTGCAGAGAAGAGCGACCAAGGTTATTAGAGAACTGGGGGGTCTGCAATACCAAGACAGGTTATTACACTTGGGGTTATTTACTTTAGAAAAATGAAGGCTTGGGGTGATCTTATTACAATGTATAAATGTATGAGGGGACAATACAAAGACCTTTCTAATGATCTTTTTACTCTTAGACCTGTGACAGGGACAAGGGGCATCCTCTACGTCTGGAGGAAAAAAGGTTTAAGCATAATCACAGAGGGAGATTCTTTACTGTAAGAGCAGTGAGACTATGGAACTTTATGCCATATAATGTTGTAATGAGTAGGGATGAGCGAGTAGTGAAATACTCGGACTCGCTGTACTCGTTATGAGTAGCTCCTAATACTCGGGTATTCGTAACGAGTAGCGAGTCCAATATAAGTCTATGGGAAATGCGAGTAATGGGCAGAGAAAGTGTGTGGGCGGAGAATGTGTGCCTGTGGGGTTGTGTGTGTGCGCGGGGCTGTGCCACGCTCTGCTGGCTCGGGCTCTGCCGAGCCTGTGCCAGGGCTGTGCCGGGCTCTGCTGGTGTTGTGCAGGGCTGTGCCGGCCTCTGCCGAGGCTGTGCGGGGCTCTGCCAGGCTCAGGTTCTGCTGGCTGTGTGGGCATCGTCCGATGGGACTACTTGTCCCATCCAGCTATGCCTGCTACAGTGACAGAATTAGCGGATGATGGGAAAGTAGTATTCCCATCATCCGGCTAATGTGGTGAATGTTAAAAAAAAAAAGATATACAGAACATACAACATAATAGAGTACATACACATAACATACAACACATAACATATTGTACATGCTCACCGCACACACCTAATTCCCGAAGCCCTCGTCTCCTGTAAATAATATTAAAATAATAAACCAAACTATACTCACCTTTCCGATGCAGTCCCTCTTTAAAAATGAGCGTCCCACGATGGACACAGCAGAGCCCGGCACAGCCACACACACACACACACACGCACACCTTCACAGACTCCAGCACACATTCTCCGCGCACACATAGTCATAACCTATGACTATGACGCTGCGCAGCCAGCCAATCACAGTAATACCACAACAAAGAAGGCCACGGCTTTACTGTGATTGGCTAACACATGCCGTGCAGGAGATCCAAATATTGCGAGGCGAGTAGTGAAATTTACTCTCTAGGATTTGAGTACCGCGAGTACCGCATTACTTGCCGAGTACCGAATCCTAAAGACTATACTCGCTCATTCCTAGTATTGAGTGATTCCCTACTAAAAGTTAAGAAGGGCCTGGATGCCTTTCTTGAAAAGTATATTACAGGTTATATACACTAGTTTCCTAGACATTGTGTTGATCCAGGGAGCTAGTCTGATTGCCGTATGTGGAGTCGGGAAGGATTTTTTTTTTCCCAATATGAAGTTTACTGTTTTCCACATGGGTTTTTTTGCCGTCCTCTGGATCAACATGCTAGGGCAGGTTAGGATAGGATATACTGTAGGTTGAACTAGATGGAGTTAAAGTCTTCCTTCAACCTTAATAACTATGTTACTAAATTACCTTCTTACCTTCTTCCAGAAGTTTTGAGGCTTGTCTCTGTGCTGTTTTGCGTATGGTAGGCGAGATACTTTGTGGCATTTGAGCAGTAATGGCTTTCGTCTGGCAACTCAACAATGCAACCAATTTTTCTTCAAGTGCCTCTTCTATGGTTCCCTGTTTTGGGGCGTTGGGACATGGCATTGCTTACCTAGCTAGACTATGCTCCCACACCGCCAGACCACGACAATGTGTGGCATACGTCCCAGATAGTAAGGGAATGTGGACCCATTGGACCACAGAGGGGGACCCGACCTACCCAGACCAGGGGAGGGCAGCGACCCGGGGTCTGTGGCAGCTAAGCATGTGGATGAGGTGGCAACCTGCATGACTAGATGACACCGCACAACATCAGGTATCAAGAAACATAAAGTTTACTTAAAGACACGGTACATAAACAGAACAAACAAAGCCAGGCTTCCGATTCCCCACATCTAGGAAGGGTACACTCTCAGGTTAACAGACGATGGCAAGAGGTCATCACGGGTTGATGCAGTCCAGGGCTATCTTGCACGAGCTTACTAGGATGGCCTCTCTCTCAGGCCTCAGGCGTAGCACAGGCTCAGCAGGAGAACATCAGACACCGACCTTGGACAGACTGCAGACGATGGCAGGGATCATCACGGGTTGATGCAGTCCAGGGTCATCTGGCATGGGCATACTAGGACGGCCTCTCTCTCAGGCCTCAGGCGTAGCACAGGCTCAGCAGGAGAACATCAGACATGGACCTCGGACAGACATCAGACGATGGCAGGAGTCATCATGGGTTGATACAGTCCAAGGTCATCTGGCACGGCATACTAGGACAGCCTCTCTCTCAGTCCTCAAGCATAGCACAGGCTCAGCAGGAGAACATCAGACACTGACCCAGGACAACCGTCATCACAGGGTGGACCCTGGGGAACCAGTGGGACATCGGGACACAGGCAGAACATCAGGACACAGGCAGGACATCTAGACACAGGCAAGACATCAGGACATCAGGACACAGGCAGGACATCAGGATATCAGGACACAGGCAGAACATCAGGACACAGGCTGGACATCAGGACACAGGTTGGACATCAGGACATCTGGACACAGGCTGGACATCAGGACATTTGAACTTAGGCTGGACATCAGGACACAGGCAGGACATCAGAACATCAGGACACAGGCAGGACATCTGGACACAGGCAAGACATCAGGACACAGGCAGGACATCAGAACATCAGGACACAGGCAGGACATCTGGACACAGACAAGACATCAAGACATCAGGACACAGGCAGGACATCAGGATATCAGGACACAGGCAGGACATCAGGACATCTGGACACAGGCTGGACATCAGGACACAGCTGGACATCTGGACACAGGCTGGACATCAGGACATTTGGACACAGGCTGGACATCAGGGCATCAGGACACAGGCATGAAATCGGAACACAGGTATGACCTCGGGACACCGGCATAGTAGCCCAGGTCCTTGGCTGGGACACGGATGCCACAGGACCAGGAACAACAGCGTGGCAGCTGAGATCATTGACAGAGACATGGACAGCGCAGGTCCAGGAACACCGGCATGGCAACTCAGGACATCGGCTGAGACACGTACGGAACAGGACCAGAAACACTGGCGTGGCAGCTCAGGTCATCGGCTGAGACACGGACGGCACAGGATCAGGCAGAGGTGATCGGGTTCCGGGTATCAGACAGTGGTCGCCAGACCGCAGACATAGGACATGAACTCCAGGCACTAGACAGCGGTCATCAGGTTCCGAACTACTGTCGTCAGGCTCCGGGCATCGAACCTAAGAAGGTACTCAAGCAGAATTGTGCAAGCACCGCTGGGTTGGACTGGGGCTGGATGGAGTTAGCACCGCATAACAGGCTGAGCACAGCATAGTAAACGCTCAGCAAAAAACACGGACTCCATCTTTAAAAGACGAACCAAGGTTAGTTCACAGTCACTGGGTACAGGGTTCCAGACACAGAGGGGCTTCAGGAACATAACACAGAGGACACAGTTCAGACAGGGTCAGGTACAGGAACAGATACAGGATCAAGGGTTCAGACCTGAGAATGCAGCCCTCAGGGAGGTGGGAAACAAAACACAACAGAAACGGGCCTGGAAATACAGCCTCCAGGAAAGGCGGATCTGGGTACTCAGCCTCCAGAGCAGGCGGAAACACTAGACAGGACAAAAGACATCAGCTTTCCCAGAACTGATCGCAAGCAGAGAAGGAGCTGAACACACAAACACACAGGGAAAAGTTCAGGAACTTAATACAAAGCTCTGGCAACACCCAACAGGAAAGAGGAACTTTATATGAGGTGCTGCTCCTCAGCAATAGGATGGGGACAGCAATTAAGCACACACACTGCCCTAATAAAATCAGGGAAGGTGTGGCCGCGCGCACCCTAAGCAGACAGGAACCATTACAGCACAGGAACTGCGGCTTAAGGCACCTGGCAGCGGCTGCAAACCTGGACACACATGGAAAGTCATTAACAAGAGAAAAGTGTATGCACCATTCATTAGGGATCACCACCAATCAGTATGGTATAAAAATTCAGTTTATTAAGCAAAACACCACAAAACACACACTAAATATAAAAACAATTAAAAGTCTTGTCCAAGATAGACTCTAAGACAAAAACTGGGTCATATTAATAAGTAGTATAATACCAATAATAACCCGACATGTTCACAGAAAAAATATACACAACTTTTTGCATATAATAATACTATCCAATATCTGGGCTCCAAGTTTTTATATACCAAGTGTATGCATGCTATTTATACATGTGTCTTTGAACCCACATGTTCTGCTATGCACGTCCACCTGGGAGTCACTATTGGATCCATGGCTCCCTTGGTGGTAACAAGTGCTTTGATTTAAACCACTCTTTTGCTGTATGGTGTGTGGGCACTTAGAGTTCTGGTTTTTAGCACTCTAGGAAACAACTATTGTTTTTGGTATGCTATATTATATTGACATTCGATTTATATATGTTTATATGAGGTGGTCATACCTATAAATAGCATGCATACACTTGGTATATAAAAACTTGGAGCCCAGATATTGGATAGTATTATTATATGCAAAAAGTTGTGTACATTTTTTCTGTGAACATGTGGGGTTATTATTGGTATTAAACTGCTTATTAATATGACCCAGTTTTGTCTTAGAGTCTATCTTGGACTAGACTTTTAATTGTTTTTAAATTTAGTGTGTGTTTTGTGGTGTTTTGCTTAATAAACTGAATTTTTATACCATACTGATTGGTGGTGATCCCTAATGAATGGTGCATACACTTTTCTCTTGTTAATGTTCTTGTTCATTTAAGTGTGCACTAGGTGATCCCTGTTTACTTGAGATTGAGGACGGTGCCCGTTTACTTTATATACTGAATACACATGGAAAGTCATGCACCAGCTGCAGAGGACCTCACAACTCGCGGATAGCGTCCACAGTGGCAGCCAGGGACCGCACATGCGGATGGTCATGCAGCGGAACAGAGACATCACAACACATGTACGGCTACACAGCAAAGCCGGGAACTGAGCAGCATCCATACAGGTAACAGACAACAGTATCCCAGCTGGTTAGGGGGAAAGGAGCAAAGGGTTAAAGCAGAGACATGAAAAATAACGCCTGGGAAACAAGGTATAAATGTACCGGCGTTACAGCCTCCTTATTGTGCATCTTGAAACAGCCACACCGCTAGATTTCAGAGAGTCCAGTATTTCAGCTGATGTTATTTCTGAGTTTTTGTTTGCATTCCGAACAATTTTCCTGGCATTTGTTGCAGGTCACAACTGAGAATGTTGCCTTTAGTAGGCATTAAAACCATTTGTGTCAACTTCTGTGCATATTATCAGGTCAAAATCACCAGGGTATGTAAACTTTTAATCAGGGCCATTTGGATGTTTTGGGTTCTCATTATGATTTAAAAAGAGAAAACACAGTAGTTTGACAATAAATGGCTTCACCCAACCACTAACTTTGAGTGGAGAAAAAGTTTTTGTGTTATCATACATATTCTCTGAAAAAAGGCCAAGAAATGAAAAATTCTGCCAGGGTATGTAAACCTTTCAGCACCACTATAGATGACTGGATTGCAGCTATCCATTAACTTGATGATCTTGATACCATTTCCTTTCTTTTAATGGGGGTCCAGAACTGAAATGCATATTCCAGATGAGGCTACACTAATGCTTTGCAAAACTTAGATATTGATAACCCATTCTTATGCCAGTTCATTAATTTTGGATAGGCACCCTCACTAATCATCTTCAATCAGTCTAGATTTGTCACTACACAGTTTATGAAGCCGTGCTGTTCTAGATTTTTATACTGTTTACATCCGACTGACACCAGAGCTAATAAAAGCAGATCAGTGGTAATGTCAGGAGGTAGGCCTTCATCATTCAGACATTGATGGTGATAGATCATTAATTTTAAATTACTGGAAAATATCTTTTAAGGGAAAATTCATCAATAGATTGTTCATAGATTGTAAGCTTGCGAGCAGGGCCCTCATTCCTCTTGGTATCTACTTTGCTCTGTGTTTATTGTTATGCTTTAATGTCTATTTTCTGTACAAGTCCTTTCTATAATGTAAAGTGCTACGGAATATGTTGGTGCTATAGAAATAAAATTGTTATTATTAATATTTAAATGGTGGAAACCCTTTTTAAGCTTTTTTTTCTGGCAGAAAAGCAGTCATCGATGTCTAATCTGATACAATAGATTTATGACTTCCTTGATGTTGAATATAAACTTTTTCTCACAAATAGATTTCATGTTGAAATGTGCTTCTTACCTTTCATTTTGTGTTGTTAACTCTTGTATAGTTTTCCATTTTATGACAATGTGGAATATCTTAAATAAAAGACATACAGTAGTTATAATTAACATATTTTGTGTGTAGTAAGATACAGTAAAATTATGTAATAATCATAATAACATTTTACTTAAAATATATTTCATGTCTTTTAGACTTATGCTGCAATACTATATTTTTTTAATAATGCGCCACATATGGATACCGGCAACAGAAATGGACTTTACATCTTTTGTCACACTGAGGATTTTAGTGCGTTGAAGAAAAATATTCTGGATGGGAAGACTCTGTTACACAACATTGAGACTTGTCTACAGTCTATCCTTAATATACCTTTCCTTGAAGTACATGGAGGCAAGGTAGTACTAATTGGTCTTAACACAAAACTTACTAAACGCTTCTTTCAAAAGCCAGAATTGGGCATTTTGCATATATTCATTGTTTTTCATCAACATGGTTTCATATTTTATTTGTTCATTTTTAGGGGATGGATTATGGAAACATCAATAAATTGTTTTCAACTATTACAATCTTGCATAATATATTGGAGGAATCAAATTCTGTCCTCAGTTTGTGTTGGAGTGGAACTCAGCCTACCAAACAAGTTAACGAAAAGCAAAATAAAGAGGTACATATCCTTCTTAATCCCTATAACATATTGAGAAGTTGTAACAGTTTAGAAAAACAACAGTGCTTTAGCTACGTACAGTAGTATCTAGCAGTCTGGTGGTGAAGAAGAAGTCTGAGTCCGATCTAGAGCAAAAAACATTGAAGGCTTGGCTAAAAAGCCTTAAGTACTATTGTGGGATGGTGGAGCAAATTGAAGATGAGTCAAAAGTTCTTGACTATGTGCAGCATTGGGTTGTGTCAATCAGCATGCTACTTACAACTACAAAAATGTCCAAAAACATATTAATGCAAATATGTGGGGACCTTCATCATAGAAGTGACTCCCAGGATGCATATAGGTATAGGGGTGTGTGAAAATACATAAATGGATACAAAGTATCCAAACACACCACTCACAAAAAGAGTGTTCAAAAGCATAACAAATTTTATTAGAAATGCAAATTGTCATAAAATCTCAAATTTATAATAGACATATAGCAAGATACATTAAGAGGAAAATAATTTTTACCCAAGTAGAGTGCACAAAGTGGGCTAGTGGAAATACATACAGACTATAGGGTCTTGTAAAGTCTCCATGAACACTAACAGATCAACATGCAATAAATAGACCATAATCATGGAATCCAAAGTAAACCATAAAGTGCAAAGTGCAAATGCATAGACATGTCAGCAAACATATAATCTTTAACACATACCCATGATAGTATGCCTGTCCATTGTGCCACAGATGCCCCGACGCACGTTTCGCATACTGCTTTTTCAAGGGGAGATGCGCATGATTGTGAGCATAAGCAATTATTCTCTATATTGGAGTATACATTAACTGATTGAAAAATTATCTACAATATAAAGTAGTTTTCTCAATATTGTAAATTGTTAAAATTGCACAGTGCTTGTAAATAGAAGCAACATTCCAATTTACCTCTGTTCTCAAGTATGGAGGGATTTTTAATTCTATTTCTTACAGCATCTTTGTTATGGTTACCAGCCACCACTGCAATCTATCAGAGGTTCCAAAGAAATAAAAAAACTATGGGGAATGATAAAGCACTTTTGAATAAAAATAATAATCTGAAAGTTTGAACAGTAGTTTTATTTTTTATCTACTATAAATGTTTGGGGAAGCAAGTTTTTAACAATAGTCATTTTTTTTCTTCAGGCCAGTATAGAAGTGTATATTCATCAGGCCAGTATACAAGTCATATAGTTAACAAATATTTAATAGGCAAAAATGATGGTAAAAATAATTGGGATAACATTGTCAGTGTAAAAGTTAATCTATGCAAATTAATTAAAGAAAAGTAAATGACCACTTCTATAAAGTAGTTAATCCTATAATAAAATCAAACATAATGTTAACAAATATATACAAAAAATCATAATGAACAAATATCAATCTGATATGGAATTCTGATCTTCTAGCTAACATCTGGTCTTCACAGATGATTTTAATAAAAATACATTTATTTAGAATAAGAGTTACAATTAAAAAGGGATACATAAAGATAAGACTTAAAAAGAAGTATGCAGTTGTGCTGAAAAGTTTACATACCCCGTCAAAATTTTAGCTTTCTTGGCCTTCTTTCAGAGAATATGAATTAGCACCAACACTTTTTGTCCACTCATGGTTAGTGGTTGGGTGAAGCCATTTATTGTCAAACTACTGTGTTTTCTCTTTTAACTCATAATGACAACCCAAAGCATCCAAATGACCCTGATCAAAAGTTTACATACCCCACTTTTTAATACTGTGTATTGCCCCCTCTAACATCAATGACAGCATCTTTTGTGGTAGTTGTGAATGAGGTTCTTTATTTTCTCAGATGGTAAAGCTGTCCACTTTTCTTAGCAAAAAGCCTCCAGTTCCTGTAAATTCCTGGGCTGTCTAGCATGAACTGCGCGCTTGAGATCTCCCCAGAGTGGCTCAATGATATTGAAGTCAGGAGGCTGAGATGACCACTCCAGAGCCTTCACTTTGTTCTGCTGTAGCCAATGACATGTCGACTTGGCCTTGTGTTTTA
>JARQOD010011647.1:0-22641 GCA_033576555.1 Oophaga sylvatica
GTTCTTTCTTTCCCTTTCTTTCTTTCTCTTTTCTTTTTCTTTCCCCTCTTTCTTTCTCTCTCCCTCTCTGTTCTTTTTTTCTGTCCACTCTTTCTTTCTCTGTTCTTTAACTTTCTTTCTTTCTGTTCTTTCTCTCTGTTCTTTCTTTCTTTCCTTCTCTGTTCTTTTTCTTTCCCCTTTCTTTCTTTCTTTCTTTCTTTCTTTCCTTCTCTGTTCTTTTTCTTTCCCCTCTTTCTTTCTTTCTTTCTTTCTTTCTTTCTTTCTTTTTTCTTTTCTTTCTTTCTTTTTCTTTCTTTCTTTCTCTCTCTGTTCTTTTTCTTTCCCCTTTCTTTCTTTCTTTCTTTCTTTCTTTCTCTCTCTCTATTATTTTTCTTTCCCCTCTATCTTTCTTTCTTTCTTTCTTTCTTTTTTTCTCTCTCTGTTCTTTCTTTCTCTCTCTGTTCTTTTTCTTTCCCCTCTTTCTTTCACTCTCTGTTCTCTTTCTTTCCCCTCTTTCTTTCATTCTTTCTTTCTCTGTTCTCTTTCTTTCCCCACTTTCTTTCTTTCACTCTCTGTTCTCTTTCTTTCCCCTCTTTCTTTCTCTCTGTTCTTTCTTTCTTTCTTTCTTTCTCTCTGTTCTTTCTTTCTCTTTCTCTCGCTCTCTGTTCTTTCACTCTCTGTTCTTCCTTTTTCTCTGTGTTCTTTCTTTCTTTCTGTTCTTTTTCTTTCCCCTCTTTCTTTCTCTCTCTGTTTTCTTTCTATCCCCTTTCTTTCTTTCTGTTCTTTCTTCTCCTCTTTCTTTCTTTCTCTCTGTTCTTTCTTTCTCTTTCTCTCGCTCTCAGTTCTGTCACTCTCTGTTCTTCCTTTTTCTCCCTGTTCTTTCTTTCTTTCTCTCTGTTCTCTTTGTTTCTCTCTGTTCTTTCTTCTCTCTCTGTTCTTTCTTTCTCTTTCTGTTCTTTCTTTTTCTTTCTCTGTTCATTCTTTCTCTCTCTGTTCTTTCTTTTTCTCTATCTCTCTATTCTTTATTTCCCCTCTTTCTTCTTTTTTCTTTCTTTCTTTACCCTATTTCTTTTTTTCTCTCTCTGTTATTTTCGTCTGTCCCCTCTTTCTTTCTCTGTTCTTTCTTTTTCTCTCTCTGTTTCTTTCTCTCTATCGCTCTCTGTTCTTTCTTTCTTTCTTTCTTTCTTTCTTTCTCTCTCTCTATTATTTTTCTTTCCCTCTATCTTTCTTTCTTTCTTTCTTTCTTTTCTCTCTCTGTTCTTTCTTTCTCTCTCTGTTCTTTTTCTTTCCCCTCTTTCTTCACTCTCTGTTCTCTTTCTTTCCCCTCTTTCTTTCATTCTTTCTTTCTCTGTTCTCTTTCTTTCCCCACTTTCTTTCTTTCACTCTCTGTTCTCTTTCTTTCCCCACTTTCTTTCTCTCTGTTCTTTCTTTCTTTCTTTCTCTCTGTTCTTTCTTTCTCTTTCTCTCGCTCTCTGTTCTTTCACTCTCTGTTCTTCCTTTTTCTCTGTGTTCTTTCTTTCTTTCTGTTCTTTTTCTTTCCCCTCTTTCTTTCTCTCTCTGTTTTCTTTCTATCCCTTTCTTTCTTTCTGTTCTTTCTTTCTCCTCTTTCTTTCTTTCTCTCTGTTCTTTCTTTCTCTTTCTCTCGCTCTCAGTTCTGTCACTCTCTGTTCTTCCTTTTTCTCCCTGTTCTTTCTTTCTTTCTCTCTGTTCTCTTTCTTTCTCTCTGTTCTTTCTCTCTCTCTCTGTTCTTTCTTTCTCTTTCTGTTCTTTCTTTTTCTTTCTCTGTTCATTCTTTCTCTCTCTCTGTTCTTTCTTTTTCTCTATCTCTCTATTCTTTATTTCCCCTCTTTCTTTCTTTTTCTCTGTTCTTTCTTTCTTTACCCTATTTCTTTTTTTCTCTCTCTGTTATTTTCGTCTGTCCCCTCTTTCTTTCTCTGTTCTTTCTTTTTCTCTCTCTGTTTCTTTCTCTCTATCGCTCTGTTCTTTCTTTCTCTTTCTGTTTTTTTTACTTTCCCCTCTTTCTTTCTCTCTGTTCTTTCTTTCCCCTCTTTCTTTCTCTCTTCCTCTCTGTTCTTTCCCCTCTTTTCTCTCTCTATTCTTTTTCTGTCCACTACAGTACAGACAAAAAGTTTGGACACACCTTCTCATTCAATGATTTTTCTGTATTTTCATGATTATGAAATTGTAGAATCACACTGAAGGCATCAAAACTATGAATTAACACATGTGGAATTATACATTACACTTTACAAAAAAGTGTGAAACAACTGAAAATATGTCTTAAATTCTAGGTTCTTCAAAGTAGCCACCTTTTGCTTTGATTACTGCTTTGCACGCAGAAAATGTGAACGGATGGACTCTACATGCCTGGTTCCCACCGTGAAGCATGGAGGAGGTGGTGTGTGATGTGGGGGGTGCTTTGCTGGTGACACTGTTGGGGAATTATTCAAAATTGAAGGCATACTGAACTAGAATGGCTACCACAGCATCTTGCAGCAGCATGCTATTCCATCCGGTTTGCGTTTAGTTGGACCATCAATTATTTTTCAACAGGACAATGACCCCAAACACACCTCCAGGCTGTGTAAGGGCTATTTGATCAAGAAGGAGAGTGTTGGGGTGCTACGCCAGATGACCTGGCCTCCAGAGTCACCAGACCTGAACCCAATCAATATGGTTTGGGGTGAGCTGGACCGCTCACCGCTTCAATTTTGAATAAATTCCCAACAGTGTCACCAGCAAAGCACCCCCACACCACTTCCTCCATACTTCACGGTGGGAACCAGGCGTGTAGAGTCCATCCGTTCACTTTTTCTGCGTGCAAAGCAGTAATCAAACCAAAAGGTGGCTACTTTGAAGAACCTAGAATATAAGACATATTTTCAGTTGTTACACACTTTTTTTGTAAAGTGTAATGTATAATTCCACATGTGTTAATTCATAGTTTTGATACCTTCAGTGTGATTCTACAATTTTCATAGTCATGAAATTACAGAAAAATCTTTGAATGAGAAGGTGTGTCCAAACTTTTGGTCTGTACTGTATATCTTTCTCTCTCTGATCTTTTTATCTCTTTCTCTCTGTTCTTTCTTCCTTTCCCCTCTTTCTTTCTCTTTCTCTCTCTGTTCTCTCTCTCTCTGTTCTACCTTTTTCTCTCTGTTCTTTCTTTCTCTCTCTTCTCTTTCTTTCGCCTCTTTCTCTCTGTTCTTTCTTTCTTTCTCCTCTTTCTTTCTCGCTGTTTTCTTTCTTTCTCCCTCTGTTCTTTCTCTCTCTCTCTCTGTTCTTCCTTTTTTCTCTCTGTTCTTTCTTTCTCCTCTTTCTTTCTCTCTGTTTTTTTCTTTTTTCTCTTTCTCTCTGTTCTTCCTTTTTCTATCTGTTCTTTCTTTCTTTCTCTCTCTGTTCTTTCTTTCCCCTTTCTTTTTTTCCCCTTTCTCTCTCCCTCTCTGTTCTTTCTTTCTTTACTCTCTTTTTTCTCTCTGTTTCTTTCCCCTCATTCTTTCTTTTCTTTTCTTTCTTTCTTTCTTTCTTTCTTTCTTTCTTTCTTTCTTTCTTTTCTTTCTTTCTTTCTTTCTTTCCCCTCTTTCTCTCTCCCTCTCTGTTCTTTCCTTCCACTCTTTCTTTTTTCTTTCTATTCTTTTTATCTGTCCACTATTTCTTTATTTCTCTGTTCTTTTTCTTTCTTTCTCTCTGTTCTTTCTTTCTCCTCTTTCTCTCTCTGTTCTTTCTTTCCCCTCTTTCTTTCTCTTTCTCTCTGTTCTTTCTTTTCCCTGTTCTTTCTTTCTTTCCCCTCTTTATTTCTCTCTAATCTTTCTTTCTCTCTGTTCTTTCTTTCACCTTTCTTTCCCCTCTTTCTTTCTTTCCTTCTTTCTTTCTGTCTGTTCTTTCTTTCTCTCTCTGTTCTATCTCTGTTCTTTCTTTCTCTCTGTTTCTATCTCTCTATCTCTCTGCTCTTTCTTTCTTTCCCCTCTTTCTTTCTCTCTCCCTTTTCTGTTCTTTTTTCCCCTCTTTCTTTTTTTCTCTCTCTTTGTTCTTTCTCTCTGTTCTTTTTTTCTGTCCCTCTTTTCTTTCTCTCTGTTTCTTTGTTTCTTTCTTTCTCTCTCTGTTCTTTCTTTCTCTCTTTCCTTTCTTTCTCTCTGTTTTTTTTTCTCTCTCTGTTCTTTCTTTATTTTCCTCAGTTTCAGTCAGTGTGATCAGCAGTGCTAAATGTGTGTGATTGGGGCGTGGACATGGGTGTGACTAGTTGTGAAATGGGCGTGGTTGGGGTGTGGCCTAAAATTTGTGTTTCCACTAATGCTTTTGTTAGGACTTTGGCTAGGATAGTGGTTCTGTATGATGAGTGGGGGAGATGTATTTTATGAGGTGAAGTGGTGTGTCTAGGTCATTGGAGTGGCAGAGTGTAGATATATTTTTTTAATAACTTAATAATGTGTGTGCATTCTGGAAGCCAATCAGTGTGCAGAAACCATACACAAAATTATGACACAAGGGTTTCTGTCATTGACTGACGAAGTTACATGTCACTCTTGTATGAAAAGCAGACATGTTGTTTTGCTGGTGCCATTTTGTCAGTGTAACAGCTCTGAGAGGCCGCTCCTGCTGCTGCAATTGCCATAAAGTTAGATAGGATCCTGACCTGTGTGAAATTGACCTTCAAGCATCTAACTAGTTTGTGCTAATAGTGTTATGTAGGCAGGAGTCTACATTTCCTACTCAAAATTGTTTGGGTAATACTTTATTGCAGTCAGGACTCAGGAGGCCCCATTTGCTTATCAAAATCATTAGGGCTAAGTGAGGACACAGCATTGTATCTTACTTAACCAGACATCTATTTCAGGCAAACCAAGATGTTATCTATATGTTATAAAATAGAACCCGGCACTCAACTTAAGGCCCCGTCACATTAAGCGAGATCGCTGAAGCGTCACCGATTTTGTGACGCAACAGCGACCTAGCCAGCGATCTCGCTTAGGCTGGAGTCACACACACCGTCTAAAAAATCGGACCGTTTTTGACCGCCGATAATCGCACAAATGTTTTCTGAACATTCCTCCGTCTGTCATCCGATTGTACTGCGAGGATGCGATTTTCTTGCATCTGAGCGTCCGTTTGACATCCATTTGACATCTGTCTGGCGAGATTTTGTCAGTGTCTAGCAAAACCGACATATAATGAATCCAAATGATAGTTTTTAAATCACAAAAGAAAGAATAGATATATACACATAGAATACATATATATATATATATGTCATTGAGACATATATATATATACATATATTTATAGTTCATACACTTCTACATAGTATAATAGCCGCTAATTCAATTGCCGGTTTCAGTAAAATTACAGAACCAAACATGAAATGACACATGGTTTACATACAGTTAACCATGTCATTTCATGTAGTTTGACATATGGTTTTCACTAACAATTACATGAGTGTATGTGTGCAAAATTTCATACATGTAGGGGTTAATTAAATGTGTAAATTCGTTGAAAAAAAATGCCTGGGCTCCCACGGTATTTTCTCCACCAGACAGGGAAACCAGTGAGTGGGGGCAGATAATAATAGCCTAGGTAGGGTGCATTTTTTTTTGTGCCCCCCCGCTACTAACACCCCCACTAACACCCCACCCCAGAAAAGGCACATCTATGATTAGATGCGCCTTTTCTGGCACTTAGCCCGTCTATTCCATTGCAATGTAGCAGTGCCTAATGGGTTAATAATGGGTTAAGGTGTTAAAAATGCTTATTTTCATATATTTTTACCAGGACTTGTTACCAGATGCGATACTCTAAGGAAAATGTCACAATATTTCTTATAAAAAAATGTAGTGGTTTATTGGACGTTTATTGGACTGTCCACCAAAAAACATCATTGAACAAAAAACATAAAATGAGTGAAATAGTTACGAAGAGATTGTCCATTTGTCCATAGCCAAAGCTTGTACACTTTTTTCCTTGGTGTCCTGAATGGTAAATGACATCTGTCTCTGTCAGCAACGTCTAAGGAAGCAACACGTGGTTACATAGCAGCTGTCCATTCCTCGTAAGATGTCCCTTGTGTCTGAAGAGAGTGAAGGAGAGAGAGCAAGCGACCCCCTCCCTTTGTGTAGTCATTATATATATGTCCCTTAGATCATGTGGTCTCTATATATGGGGATGACACTTTACCATACAGAAATAGCATCTTTAATGTCAGCGAACGTTAATGTGCTCGGTACAGAATTGAGTGTATAAATCCATAAGCAATAATTAATATTTAACATAAGGCCACTTTGCTATTGAAAGGTGACTTTAAGCCAGGTTAATAATTGAGAGTTGTCAATTAGACAACTCTAAATTATTAATCCTATTATATGAAATGAAAAAAAAAACACGCACACATTAATGAAAAAATCATTTTAATGAAATAAATACACAGTTTTTGACCATAATTTATTGTACTGGTAATCGTTGCGAAGCCCTTGTTGTCCTGTAATAAAAAATAATAAAACAACATTATTCTTACTTCTCCAGCGCTCAGTCAGGTCCACGCTGCAATCTGTTATGATTTGGTAGCTGAGGAGAGCAGGCAAAAACGGCAATACACCAGAGAGGTTGGAATCTACTGGATTGCAGTACCCTGACTAACCACCACAACTAAAGGCAGCCGTGGAGCGTTCCTATGTTGGTCCTAGACGCCTCGTCCACAGCCTGAGAGGTTAACTACACCTAAAGATAGAAAGAGGAAAGCTATCTGCCCCGGAGCAGATCCCCAAAGAACATAGAAAGCCCCAACATGTAATGGCGGTTAGACAAGAGGGAATACAGACACAGACAGAAAATAGTATGAGCAAACATTGGGGCCCAATCTACCTGGACAGAAAGGATAGGAAGGACACTTACTGCAATCCAAAAAACCCTAAAAATACCAACTCTACTAATTGCAAAAACACCTGAGATCACACGACCTCTACCACCTAAATTAGTTCTCTGGTGTCACAAAACTAAGCCGCAGCACTGAAAAAACTGGAAAAAGAAAATGAACAAATAACAGTGGCTCAGATAAACTGAGAGGAGCACAACCCCCCGGAGGGGACCTGGCTGACCTCCACAGAAGTGCAGGGAACAATGCAAAAAGCAAGCACAAAAATAAAAGCAGAAAATAACTTATCTGATAGCAGAAGATGCAGGCAAGACTCAGCAAGCTTCCAAGTGAACCAGGAACCACAGTTGAGACAAGAACAATTGATCACCGGCAACCATGATGGGAGGGAACCTACCTTTATAAGACCAGTCTGTAACTCCTGATGCCAATCTTCATTGAATTGTTCAGTACTGTTTGCAACCACCAGAGGGAGCTTCTGCTCAGAATTCATTTCAAACACATTCACAACAGTACCCCCCTTGAGGAGGGGTCACGAACCCTCATTTGGGCAACCAGGCCAGTCAGGATGAGCTCTGTGATATGCACGGATCAGTCTCCTAGTATGGATGTCCGAAGCAAACACCCAAGAATTGTCCCTCCTGACCATAACCTCTCCACTTAACCAAATACTGGAGTTTCCGTCTAGAAAAACGAGAATCCAATATTTTCTCAACCACATACTCCAGATTGCAACCAAAACAGGGTCAGGAGGCGCAGCCATAGGAACCACTGGCTCGACAAACCTCTTCAATAAGGACTTGTGGAACACGTTATGGATCTTAAATGTCCCTGGAAGAAGTAAACGAAAGGAAACAGGATTAAGAATCTCCAAGATCTTATAAGGTCCAATGAACCTAGGCTTAAACTTAGGAGATGCAACTCTATAGGGATATTTCTTGAGGACAACCAGACCAAGTCCCCACTTCAAACCGAGGACCATCAGTCCTATGCGGTTGGCAAACGCTGGGCCCTCTCCTGAGAGAGGGACAACCTCTCCACTACCTGGTCCCAAATCTGCTGCATACGCTCCACAACAGAGTCAACACCTGGACAGACAGAAGCCTCCGTCTGTCCGAAGAAAATCGAGGGTGAAACCCAAAATTGCAGAAAAATGGAGACATCAAAGTGGCAGAGCTAGCCCTATTATTAAGAGCAAACTCAGCAAAGGCAAAAAAGAGACCCAGTCATCTTGATCAGCAGACACAAAGCCATCTCAGATAAGTCCTCCAATGTCTGGTTTGTTCTCTCAGTTTGTCCATTGGTCTGAGGATAAAAAGCCGAGGAGAAAGACAATTGAACACCAAGTTTAGAACAAAAAGTCCTCCAAAATCTGGAAACAAACTGGATCCTCTGTCAGACACAATGTTCTCAGGAATGCCGTGTAACCGAACCACGTGCTGAAGGAACAAAGGCACCAATTCGGAGGAGGAAGGCAAATTAGGTAATGGCACAAGATGTATCATTTGGAAAACCTATCACAAATCACCCAGATAACGGTCATTCTCTGAGAAACGGGAGGTCGGAAATGAAATCCATAGAGATATGGGTTCATGGTCTCTTGGGCACAGGCAATGGCATCAACAATCCACTAGAGCGAGAGCAAGGCTTGGAGCGAGAGCAAGTCCCGCAGGACTGCACAAATTCCCTGACGTCACGAGACAAAGTAGGCCACCAAAAGGACCGACTAACCAAGTCTCTGGTACCAAAAATTCCGGGATGACCGGCCAACGCGAACAATGAATCTCAGACATCACACTCTTTTTCCACCGGTCTGGGGACAAACAATTTCCAATAGGGCAGCGCTTGGGTTTATCCTCCTGACACCCTTCTAGAGCCAGTCTCAAAATTGGGCGAGATGGAGGAAAGAACTACACCCTCTTTCAAAATAACAGCAGGATCAGATAACTCAGGAGAGTCCGCAAGGAAACTCCTCGAGAGGGCATCCGCCTTAACATTCTTAGTGCCAGGAAGAAAGGAAACCACAAAATAAAACGTGTGAAAAACAAGGCCCACCTGGCCTGTCTAGATTAAGTCGCTTGGCTGATTCCAGATAAACCAGATTCTTATGGTCCGTGAGGACCACCACCTGATGTTTGGCTCCCTCCAGCCAATGTCTCCATCTTCAAAAGCCCACTTCATGGCCAATAACTCCCGATTACCCACATCATAATTACGTTCAGTTGGAGAAAATTTTCGAGAGAAAAAGCACAAGGGTTACTTTTAGAGGTCTCTGGATCTCTTTGGGACAAAAACGCACCTGCCCAATTTCAGAGGCATCAAGCTCCACCTGAAACGGCAGAGAAACATCAGGCTGCCGTAGAACAGGAGCAGAAGTGAATCTCTGCTTAAGTTCCTGAAACGCAGAGACTGCCTCAGGAGGCCAGTTCACCACATCAGAACCCTTTTTGGTCAAATCAGTCAATGGTTTAACAATAACAGAGAAATTACCAAAAATTTACGATAAAAATTGGGAAAACCCAAGAATCTCTGAAGAGCCTTTAAAAGAAGTAGGTTGGGACCCAATCACAGATGGCCTGAACCTTGACCGGGTCCATTTCAATAACAGACAGAGACAAAATGAATCCCAGAATGAGATCCTCTGTACTCAAAAAAGACCTTTGATCCCTTCACATACAGAGCATCTCTCTCAAAATCTGGAACACTGTCCGAACATGTTTCACATGAGAGTCCCCGTCTTGGAAAAAATCAAGATATCATCCAAAAAACAATCAGAAATTTATCCACAAAATCCCTGAAAATGTCATTCATGAAGGACTGGAGATGAAAGGAGATTAGTGAGCCCAAAGGCATCACAGGTACTCAAAATGCCCCTCTGGGGTATTAAACGCCGTTTCCATTCATCCCTTGCTTAATGCGAAAAGGTTATTGTAAGTTCTAGTAATATCCGAAACTCTTTTTCGTCAGCATTTTACTTTCTGTCTTGCTGCAGCATCTTCCCCAGTCAAAATGGAGTTTTCCAGCTTGCGTTCCCGCCCTATTCTCTCCTTTCTTCTTAAGCACCACAGCTGAGCAATCATGCTCAATCTACCTCGTGACCTGTGATTACTCCGTAACCTTGGACCTTGACTCCCACTATTCCTACTGAGGAACTCTGAAGCCCTTGTGGACTCTGAACCCTGTCTTTGAAAGCCCACTTTCATGGACTTATGGAACAGAGAAGAAGATCCTGAATCTGATTGGGAGTGATTGTGAGCTTGGATTACCTGGCCTGCTGTGGCTCCGTTTCTGTGTCTGCAAACTGTGTGACTATTTCTCGCCAATTTGTAGAATAATACAGGACTTTTCTATACAAATCTGTGACTCCTGTGTTTTCATCGCACCCAAGCACAAGACGCTATATGACTTACTACATACTTTACAAATTCGAAGCCAAAACTTTAGTGTCTGGGGTCTGGAAGGCGTGTCTGCTGAAATTTGGTTCAACGTCCGGTGACTTTCTGTGAGACATTGGTTGTGACTTCACAACCATTCCAGGTACAATTCCCTTAAATTTTTTCTTTTTGCAGTGTTACCAAGGTAAACACAGTTTTTTTTTTTTTCCTTTCTTTTCTCTTTTTTGTCTGCTGTAACTCTGGATTCAGTGGTTGGTGAAACTTTTGTGATGATATGGTTGTGACTCCTCAAACCATTCCGGTGAAGTTCCCTTAATTTTTTTTTCTCTCGCAGTGTTGCCACAGGTAACACTATTGTTTTTTTTTTTCTCTCCTCTTCTTCCATAATCCTGTCTTAAAAATCTGGAAAATGGGGCCCCATAAAGGAACTTTGTGGAGTGACTGATAAATCCGCAATTTGCAGAATAAAGACCCGTTTTACAAATCAACAACCTCAATATACAATTTGCAAGTGGTTTGGGGCGACTACCCAGAATTTGCGCCAGGATTGAGGTTCGAGGGGGCGGTCCAGGCTCCTGCCGTGCCCCGAGTGGGGATTCCCAATTCCCCCTTTTCATTTTGGCGGTAACGAGAAATTCAGGGGATTTATTTAATCAATGCAATCTTTTTTTTTCTGCACATTTCACAATTTCCCACTAACGATCTAAGGCTTACATAATTTATGTTGCTTACCAACAGGCTTTAATGTGGGCAAACCCTCGAATGAGACTGAGGTGATTGTTTGAATCACCTTGATGGATTTTATTTCACCAGGGCGGTTTTGTGACCCCAATCGAGGGCAACATTAAGCAGCCTGTTACTTTGCGCCAATAACACCGGTAGCTGAAATGCCTGGTTTCAGAGATGGGCCCTTATACCACCGGGGGCTTCCGCCAAAAAAAAACTATTTTTCGAAAGGGGTTATTCTCCAGATTAAGGATGAACTGCCGGCCACCCCCACGCGTTAGGTGACTTTATTAACTACTGCATCCGATTGATACTGCGACTGAACCGGCAAAGAGATTTCGAAAGAATCGTCTAACCTTTCCTCCTTCCTCTCCAGCTAAGGAACCTTTGAGTAGGATTACACGGGAACCTGAACCTAACCCTGCGGTAACTCTTTACAACGGGGTTAGATGCACGCAAGAACAAAGTTTTAAGGGAATCTATATTTCTTTGTGGAAGTCAGGGCACTTTTATAAAACTGCCCCAGCCGTTCTGTAAGACTACTGCGCACTCATTCATTGTTGGGGTTGCGAGAGGGGACTGTCAGGTCCGACCTCACTTCGAGAGATCGCAGCAACGATCTTGATTTTCACTTAAACCCCGTTACCTCGGGACGTTACGGTTTAAAAAGTGCCATTTTTCAAGTTTCCTCAGCGGTGTCCCAGCTGAGTTGTAAGAAAAACAATTCTCATTGCTTTTTTTCCATCAACCTGGGTTGACTACTTGGGTGTCTAGCTTGCTATGTCGCCCCTCGGGGAAGTGGAATTTTATGGATGTTCCTTTGCTCTGAAAACGGAAACGTTCATGAAGAAGCTACCCAGTACAGAGGGAAACGTGGATGGCCCCTTGGCCCCCTGGCCGGGATCAGGAAACAGAGCCTTTGAGGGTTCTTTATGGGTAAAGATCATCAAGAGAAACTGCCTTTAGCTTATTTTCCCCCCTTCCCATTATTTAGGGTCCAAGGCTGCGGCTCAGAATCACCATTAAATGGGAACCAAGAATTCACTTTCCAGAGAAAAATGATCCAAAAGTTTCGCTTGCTCTGTTCCTAAAGGAATATGTCAGTCCCTAACACCGCTGTATCGAGGATATGTGGATTTTTGAAAAGAAGAACCTGACCACTTCCCCTCCCGTCCATAGATTGTCCAATTGAATTATTGCCTGGAGCAGGATACCTTTTGGTAGTTAACCCCCTGGCGGGGCCCGACAAAGGCTTTAAAGGATTACATAGATGAAAATCTAGCCAAGGGCTTCATACCCCCTCTTCATCTCCGCAGGTCACCATCTTCTTTGTAAAGAAAAATGGATCCTTTTACCAGCTTAACTATAGGGAACTCAATAATTACTATTAGAAACCGTTATCCTTCCTTAAATCCCTGGTTATTGGAGAGTCCCGACATGCCAAAATTTTTTCAAACTAGATCTTTCGTGGGGCCTATAACTTATCCCTATTGACCTGGGGGATGAATGGGAAGACTGCATTCAGGTCCCATGGACACTTGAATACTGTTAGCCTTTTTGGTTGAGTACCGCCCCAGCCACTTTCCAACATTGGAATGACATTTCAGGGGCTCCTAATAATTCGGGAATTTTATTTGGAATATTCTAATTTTTTTCTAACTGCACAGAGGAACATCATGGACATGTGAGAAGGTCTTGGAAACGTCTAAGAAAAAAATCATTTTACACAAACTTGAAAGTGGGGAACCATAGGACGAAATTCAATTTCTGGGTATGTACTTGTCACACAAGGAATTAGATGGATGGAAGCAAACCCAAGCCATCAGGATGGCCAAGTCCAGAAATGTGAAGGAGGTACAGCGCTTCATCGGGGTTTCCAACTTCTAAGACGTTTCTTAAAATTTTCTCGAGGAGTGTCCCATCACTCAACACCGGAAGAGTCTAGGTTTTCCGGGGACTCCCCACCCAGAAGATTTTCCCCCCGTCAAAAGAAAATTTACCACTGCAACCTACCTAGTCATCCCAACCCCCCGACTTCCCTTCATAATAAGGGGTGCTTCAGCTGTGCCGTTGGAGCTGTCTCTCTCAGAGAAAGGTGAAAGAATGTCTTGCATCCCTGTGCCTTTTTTCCAGCATGTCTTCGGCTGAGAGGAACTACGATGTGGGCAATAGAGAGTTGTTGGCCATTATTGCCGCCTTCAAAGAATGGGACACCTTCTTCAGGGGCTGCACGCAAATGTCGTCCTGACAGCCATCGTAACCTTATTTATCAGGTCGCTAATCCGACTCCCCCAGGCCCGCTGGATCTTTTTAAACCAATTTAATTTTATCATCTCTTTAGCCAGACGCGCAATGGAAAGCTGAGCATCTCTGGATTTACTCGCAAGGACACGTCCAATTACTCCTCCAAACTATTCTTCCTGACTCTAATTTCCTGGTAATTCATAATCAAGACCTACTTAAGGACATCAAGGGCAACCAGCGGATTTTCCTTTTTGGCACAACCCCCCAAGGGCGAAGCTTGCTTTTGAATGGTTGTGGATTCAGGGACAACTTCTGATATTCCTAAACGTCAGTTAAAGAGATGCAAACTATTCACGATTCCAAATTGGCATGAGGAATTTAAAGAACAGGATTTCTTTTCTTTCTTTTGGTCCCACCTTGCAGGAAGAATTTTTTAATTATTCACTTCATTGAGGTCGTGCAGATGCAAAACACCTCGCCTCACCAACTTTTTCAGCCTCTTCCCCCCCTCCCCGCCCGTGGGGATCCATTTCAATGGACTTATTGTGGAGTTACCAACCCTCCGGGGAAGAACACCATTCTAGGGTGGTTGAACCGTTAAACAAAGGCAGCTATTTTATCCCTTGTGTCGGGCTTACCCCTGCAAAACAGACATCAGATTTGATGATTAAAGATGTGTTTCGCTTACATGGAGTACCGGAAGAGGTTATTTCGGAGAGGGGCAATTCACTTCTTAGTTTTGGCAAAATTTCTTGCACATTTGGACATTAAAGTAAACCTTTCTTCTGCTTTTCATCCCCAACTAATGGACGCCAACGAACCAATCAAACCCCCGGGCAGATCTCCGCTGCTTTATCTCCACCTACAGGATGATTGGGTGGATCTACTTCCATTAGCTAGTTCTCGTTAAAACTTCAGAGTGCCTCCATAAACTTCCTTTTTACTTAATCTAGGTTTCATCCTAACATTTACCCGATTTCCATAAAAACCCTTTACCGCGTGGCTAAAAATCCTCTTACAGAAGAATATGGATCTTCTTTAAAAGGGAAAAACTGGAATCGGCTCAAGAAAAGGTACAAAAAGCAGCAGATAAATTTTGTAAACCGCCCAGCTTTCAAGGTAAGACTTTTTGGTGCAACCAGAAATCTTAAGTTAAGGATTCATGTCTAAGTTGGGCATAATACATTGGACCCTTTAAAAAAATAAAATATAAGTCCTTGCTTTCGTCTTCAACGCCCAGGAACTTAAACCCCGTCTTTCATGAACCTCAAGGCGCGACACCCAATACTTTCCTGGACGTTCCCCCTTCCCGACCCGTGCGTCATGGCAGGAAGAATTTGTGGTGGAAAAAGGGTTTTAATTCCAGGTGTATAGAAATTCAGTTACAAATCTGTTAAATGCAGGGTACCCAGTGGAGGACAACTCATGGGAACCGGTCAAAACTTAATGCTCCTCCTTGCTCCTCATTTTCATCAGGGTACCCACACAACCGGCGGGAGGTCCCCGGGTTGTCCTTAAGGGGGGTAATGTAAGGTTCTATGTATAAACCTAAAAACCAGTTTTTTTCGTCAGCCTTTATCTTTCTTCTTGCTGCACTATCTTGCCTCAGTCAAAATGGATTTCCGCTTGCATGTTCCCCCGGCCCTGATCTTCCTTTGCTTTTAAGCAGCCACAGCTGGAATCAGTGCTTCAGAATCTAGCCTGCAGTGAACCCTTGACTTGACCCTGTAAGCCTTGGCCTTGCTCCAGCTATTCCACTGAGGAACTCGAAGCACTTGGGACCTGAACCCGCTCTTTGAAAGACCCACTTGCATGGACTTACGGTAACAGAGAAGAAGATCCTAATCGTATTGGAGGGATTGCGACTGGATTACCGCCGTGTCCCTGTTTCTGTGCGCAAACTGTGTGACTATTTCTGCCAACTTTAGAAGTAATACAGGACTTTCTATACAAACCTGTGAACCCTTTTTTATGCACCAAGCACAAACCTATATAACTGTATTAAAAACATTACGTTATATGCCCCCCTGAGTCAAGTTTAAACCAAGTACACTTTTCACCCTGGAAAACAGGTCAAAATCAAGGGTACGGTATTGATTTTCACAGTGATATTGTTCAAGAACCTAACAATACCGGCCTTAAGAACCACCTTTTTGGCCACAAAGAAAAAACCGGCACCCAAGGGTGAAGAGGTGGTTGATATGACCCTCTCCAATACTCCTTGATATAAGGGGGGGGGGGGGCATAGGTCATTTCGTACAAAAGTTAAAAAGGCGACCTTTTTGGAATTTACACCAGGCACTAATTAAAAAGCGCAGTCAACCCTATGGGGGGGAAGGATGCAGATTTACTTCGCTAAACACATCAAAAAATCGTCAAAAAGTCAGGAATATCCTAGCCTGGGGAGAGCAGAAAAAACAGGAGTTTGGCTTAACCATTGGCACCCAACTGGTCACAAAACAGTTTTCCCAAAATCCAAAACAGGATTATAGACTGTAACCAAGGGAAACCCATCAATAATGTCATCAGATTATACAGCCCAAAAATTTGCAACTCTCCTGATGACAGGTTCAACCCCATTATCACCTGATTAAGAACTGGGTTTATTCTCACCCAAAAGGGGTTTAGAATCATCCCCAGTAGGGGAATAGACTTCCGTAGGGGTATCAAGGGAAACCCCAACGTTTACAAAATCAAAACATCAGGTTAAAGTCCCTCCCGAACAACAAAAGCCTGGCAAAAATGTTGACGGGACAAACAGGTAACATAAAACAGAAATTTGTCTGAACACAACCCAAGACAACTGGCGGCAAATCTTCCCGCTTAGGGCAAATAAAAAAGCATGGGGGTCAACCACATAGAAACATAACCCATTTTTTTGAACTCAGAGTTCCCCAAAGCCACCTACACACTGCAAGGGTTCAGGCTGGTTCACAAGGCAACCATCCACGCTACCTCTACCTCAGCAAACGTCTGCAATTTGAATCGCTAAACATAAAATTATTGGACCAGGGGACAGGGAAACCCACCATAAATCTTTTAATTTTCTCCAGCCCTTCCGAAAAGGGCCCAACAAATCATCATTCCATTTGGTCAGACCCACTTTCGGAATTTTACGTACAAACTCAGCGTCCCCAAGCCCTGATTTTAATGCCAACAAGGTTTTTTAGCTTGATATGACATTATTTTTCGTACAATAACCCCAGACCAGAAAAAATGCATCAACTTACTCAAAACAGGATCCCCCAGGTGTCAGGGAAAAAGCCCAATCCTGAGGATCGCCGCGCAGGGGAGTGACAATTGAACCTGCTGTCGCTTCCCGAGGACTTAGGTTTTAAGGGAAAAACCTTCATTTATTTTTGAAATTCAAAAAAATTTACTCGATCCCCCAAAAATAAAGGCATGGGATCCTGGTCCACAACCGGCAACCTACAAGATAGGAAAAAAATACTTCGAACTTCAGTGGCAACGACCACTGGCCAGACACTGTGCAAACCCATTGAGAGAAAAAAAAATTCTTCCTCACACCAGAGAAAAAGGGGAAAAAAAGCAACAAAAGAGAAAAAAAAAAAAAAAAATTTCTGACAACTCCTTTTTCTTTTTTCGTTTTACTATTTTTCCCTTCTGTTGGTACCATTTAATTTTCAGTTTTGGCCGGGTGTACTGTTTGATTGGTAGCTGAGGAACAGGCAAAAAAACCCCAAAACCCAAAGGGGGTTGGAATCTACGGAGCAGTCCCCTGACTAACCACCCACAAACTAAAGGGGTGAGGTTCCTATGTTGGTCCAACGCCTCTCCCCAGCCTAGAGGTTAATACACCAAAGATAGAAAGAGGAAAAGCTATCGCCCCGGAGCAGATCCCAAAGACATAGGAACCCCCCCAAAAAAGTAATGCGGTTAGACAAGAGGGAATAAGACACGACAGAAAATAGTTGAGCAAAACTTTGGGGCCCAATCACTGGACAGAAAAGGAAGGAAGGCACTACTGCAATCCAAAAAACCCTAAAAAATCCAACTTAATAATTGCAAAAACCTAGACACACGACCTCTCCCCCCTAAATTATTTTTTGGTGTCACAAAACAAGCCGCAGCCCTGAAAAAAAACTGGAAAAAGAAAATGAACAAATAACAGTGGCTCAGAAAATGAGAGGAGCACAACCCCCGAAGGGACCTGGTGACCTCCCAGAAGTGCAGGGAACCAATGCAAAAAGCAAGCACAAAATAAAAGCAGAAAAAATTTTCTGATATCAGAAATGCAGGCAAGACCAGCAAGCTTCCAAGGAACCAGGAACACTTTTGAGACAAGAACCAATTGTCCCCGGGGCAACCATGATTGGGAGGGAACCTCCCTTATATAAGACAGTCTGAAAACCCTGTTCCAATCTTCATTGAAATGGTTCAGTACGTTTCAACCCCAAGGGACTTCTGCCCAGATTCATTTTAACACATTCACAAACAGCAATCCATCTGAAAGGGTTAACATTTACAGCGAGGACCGCTGGAAGCTGCAGCTGGCGAAAAACCCCAATGGATGAGTGCATCTCCCCGGCTGACAGGAGAATAGCTGATTAGTGGGAAGCTTAATTGAAAATTCCCACCAATCAGTTCACTTCGGTCACCGGGGACTCCGCCGCATCAGTGGCGTCAAGGGAGTTCCCCGCTAACCTGAAGTGAATGATTACCGTGGAATCAATCATTAAGCTTCCAGTAATATTCCCTCCTTCAGCCGGTGAGATGAGCTCATTCATTGGGGGGTTTCAATAGAGGCTGGAGCATTAGCTTTGGGGTCCCGGTATAAAACTGTTAACCCTTTAAGATGGATTGCCGTGGTACTACTGACACCGGAGAGGTAAGAATAATGTTTTTTATTATTTTTTTTTATTACGGAAATAGGGTTTCGGATTACATAAATAAACTATGGTCAAAAATGTGTATTTTTTCATTAAATGATTTTTTATAAGTTTTTTTTTTTTCATTTCATAAATAGTTAATAATTGAATTGTCTAATTGACCTCTAATTATTAACCTGGCTTAAAGTCACCTTCCAATACAAGGTGGCCTTAACCCATTATTAACCCATTACCACTGTACAGTGCAAGGGAATAGACGGGCCTTTTCTGAGGTGTTGGGGGCAGATGTTAGGCCAGGGGGGCACAAAAAAATGTCCCTCTCGGGCTACTAAATCTGTCTCAGTCGCTCGTTTCCCGCTGTGGAGAAAATACCGGGGAGCCCCACATTTTTTTCACGAAATTCACATTTAATTAACCCCTACATGTATGAAATTTTGCACACATACTCATTAATTGTTATTGAAAACCATATATAAAACTACATGAAATGACATGGTTAACTGTATTAAACCATGTGTCATTTCATGTTTGGGTTCTGTAATTTTACTGAACCGGCATTGAATTAGCGCCTATTATACTATGTAGAAGTGTATGAACTTAAATATATATATGGTGTCACATGCATGTATATATACTATAAATGTATTCTATGTGTGTATATGTTATTCTTTCTATTCTTTATTAAACCTGTCAGTGTGATTTTACAGTATAGCCGGGGATGAATTGCCGGCTTTCTAAAGGACACCGGTTGCGATTTTCTCGCAAGTCACACTGTGGTCCGTTTGTAATCCGATTTTCATCGCACCCATAGACTTGCATGGCGATTCTCGCCCGATAATCGGTGACAATCACAGCATGCTGCGATTGTCCTCGGTCCGATGAAACGGCCGAGAAAAAAATCGGATGCTGGGAGCTGCTCCATAGATTAACATTGGTCTGAGTGCAATGCGATATTCATCGCATTGCACCATCCATTTTTGTCGCAAGTGTGACCCCGGCCTTCGTGTGACACGCAGCGACATCAGCCCCCCCTGCTGGGTATCGCGATCTCGTTTGAATGCCTGGACCATTTTTTTGATCGTTGGTCTCCCCGCTGGCCAGCGTGCATCGCTGCGTGTGACAGCGGGAGACCACGATCAGCGAGCTGGGAGCTAGTATCCAATGTACACATCGGGTAACTAAGCACAGCGCGGCACCTAGTTACCCGATATGTACCCTGGTTACCGGCTCCTAGCGTCTGCTGTAGAGGCTGGGAGCCGGTAATCTAGGGTACATATCGGGTAACTAGGTGCCGCACAGCCTTAGTTACCCGATTTGTACATTGGATACCACGTGCTCGCTAGTCCTGATCGCTGGTGAGTCGCCTATGTGACAGCTCACCAACGATCAGCTAACGATGTCCCAGCGATCCCATCCATGTCGTATCGTTGGTGGATCTCTGGGACATTGAAAGATGTGACGGGACCCTTAGTGTAAAGATTGTAGGTGATTTATTCAATCCCAAACAGTAGCATACAAAACGTTTCGTAGTATGGAGACCAACGGTGGACACAGTGTCATCACTACAACTAAGCTGCATCCACCCTCCCATTACTTAGTAGACCTGACTACAATATAGCCTCTTGGCATTCACCATATTGCTATCCTGTGACTGGCCATTGCATATGCACCACAACCCTCAGTATGCAACTAAGAAGGTCTTTTGTATGGACCAAAATGTTTGTAATGCTACTGTTTGGGATTGAATAAAATCACCTGCAATCTTTACACTAAGTTATGCCGGGTTCTTTTATATTAATTACGGTTTGGGAACCTACCTGAGCACCATCAGTCAGCTGTGCACACGTTTTCAATGTACTATAGTTATCTATATGTTGAACTTTTTAATTTATGTGTTTCTTTCTGATTGGCAAGAAAACAGCTAATATTGGGGTGCAGCCAGGAGGCCCCATTTGCGAATCAAAATGTGTAGGACTAATAGTGTTGTGCAGACACTAGTCCACATTTCCTACTCAAAATCATTTGGGCTAAAATTGGTGTTGCAGTCAGGACTTAGGAGGCCCCATTTACTAATCAAATTGTTAGGGCTGATATGGGGTTTCAGCCAGAAGGCCCCTTTGCTAAATCAAAATGAATATAGTTAATATTGGGATTCAGCCAGTAGGTCCATTTGTTAACAAAACGTTAGGGTTAATATGTTGTGAGGCAGGATCCACATTTCCTTCTCAAAATTGTTTGGGCAATACTTTTTTGCGGTAGGACCAGGAGGCCTCATTTCTTATCAAAATTGTTAGGGTAATATTGGGGTGAATACTGGCCCAATTTGTAATAAAATCTTGGGGTTGTGAGGCAGTGACAGGGGTAATATCGAGGGTCGCTATGTGTCCACCAGGATGCGCAAAGAGCATATTTTAAAGGCCGCGGGGTGCTTGCAGACAGGCTTAGCTGTGTTGCAATGCAGAATAAAAGTGAGTGGTGGTCTTGGATAAGCTATTTTGTCCAAGGCAATTAGCAAACTGCCATTGGAGATGTCGGGCCCTCGTATGTGTGCAGATTTCTATGTGGAGGATTACATTTTATCCGTGTGATGGCGATGCAGTGGGTTTTGTCTCCCTAGTGATTTTTTTTATATGGAGGGCATAGAGAGCCCGTTCATGCCACTGTCCACCTTGGATACCCAATAATTATAAGACCCCACGTTTTCAGAGGGAATTTTTTTAAAATTCTGCAACAAGGGCTTTCTGGTACTGCCCCTTTTAGTAAACTTCCGTCTCGGGAATAAGATAGAAAGTTCCCTTGTAGCGGGTTTCTAAATGTCACCAACCAGTAATGACTGTCACCCCCCCAAATTTTGAGAAAGCAGGGTCACGGTTAAGGCAGGTAACATTAAACTCATGATGCGTGCCAGATCTAACAGCAAGACTTCCAGTCCTCACCAAAGGACAACTGCCATGGCTCTTCCTCCCTCTTCCTTGTCCTCAGGTATCACAGCGCATTATAGCGATGAAAACTAGCTCCGTTCTTCCCCTCCTCTTCGCACGCACCCCAATCCCACGTTGGGTAGATGGGCTGGGCTGTGTGTAATCGCCTTAGGTTCCTTGCTCCATCTCATCGTACCTGCCCAGATCCCTCTTTTATTGTGACAGAGTTTTCAGAAGACAGAGGAGTGGGATGTGACGCTAATTATGGCGCCATCGCCGCTCACCTCTTGGGGAGCCTCAAAGTTTTGGGATGGTACTATGTCGAATCCATGCCCCTCAGAGGTTTATGGGTGGAGTTGAACTGAAATCATGGCCTTGTTGAGTGGTAGTCAACAACTGCCCTCTTTGCTCACAAATCCTTCCAACATCTCCAGTGTAGAGTTCCAACGATGGGGAATCACCACCATTGGGAGCTGGAAGCTGCAAACCGCTGAAACGGCAAGGCGGCGGAAGGTAGCTGCTTTCTAAATGGCCACCAGGCAGGTACTTTACAAGCAGACCGACAGCTTGGGTAGGTTTTGGAAACCCTGAACCACGAGTTTAAGTAATGGGCCAGCATGGAATGTGTGAACTCGCCTTGCCTCAGAGCCGCCACCAGGTTCCGGCCCCTTGTCATACACAACCTGCCGGGTGTAGGTTTAAACAGTGTAGACAATCTGCTGCTTTTTGGCTGTCCACAACTCTTCGCATTGTGCATTTGTCCCTAAGCAATTAGCTTCAGACAGCCTGTTGCCCGCTTGGCTGAGGGCGGTTGCAGTGCTCCAGCTTGTGATGATGTGGTTTTCAGGATGGAGGCTGAAGAGGAGAAGGAGGAGGTGAGGGCGTAACTCTTGGGGGGCAAACCCTGATTGGAGGGCCGCAATCCTCGGAATCGGGAAGGGGTTTTTCCCACAAGTTCCGATTCTTCCCGGCTTCCCATGTTAAACCCGGTGTGCCGTCCGCGGTGTACCCCCCGCCCACAAGCCTTGTCCCGTGTCCATGGTTGGTGGACTTTTCCAGTTTCTGCTTGTTGAGGGCATGGCTAATGTTGTGGGACCTTGCTTGGTAACGGGGACGGCACAGGGGGGAAATATTCGTGGGGACGAAACGAGGGACGGCCGGCCATCAGGTTGCGGAAAGGTTTCCGTCTCCACGAGCCTAAAAGGCAACATTTCGGTACAAGCAGCACAAATGTGTGAATTGGGATGTGGGCCTGTGGGGCGCTGGGGTATTTGCACTTCGCCCAAGGACTGGGGATGGACAACTGAACCTAACCTGGGACAAGGACGGGCGTGCTTAGATGGTGCTAGTTGAAGGTTGCAATGACAGGTGAGGGCAGGATCATCTTCGACACCATGGACGGGGCTTCTGCACGCACAACAGCAGAAGAAGCATTAGTCACCTCAACATTTTTCCTGGACCCTGGGGTTCGGCCCACAAAGTCGGTGCTTTGCCCAGTGCCCGACATGTGGGGTGGTCGGCAGTATTTTTTGCTACCCCTGCAGATGGGCCTGGCAGGTGGGCAAATGGCCTTTTTGGGGTTATCGACGAGTCTTTAAAAAACAACCAATCGGGAGGGCCTAACAGTTGTTCTGGCAACTTCCGTCATGCGGGGTTAGGGG
>JARQOD010011648.1:0-22638 GCA_033576555.1 Oophaga sylvatica
GGGACACACGAAGAAAACGGGGCGGAAAGGCGGGATTGGGTCCCCGGGACGGGCTTGTACGGATGAAACACAGGACTGGCGGGTAGGGAATAGACACAGGAATGACGGGAAAACGGATAACACAACAATAGGCACAAATGAACCGGGACGGGGAAAGGAAACGGATGAGAAAACCGGAACTGACGGGCCGGGGATAGACACAGGACGACGGGTTACGGATAAAGACTCATACGGGCCCAGGTACATAAAACACGGGAAAGGCATCACGGATGAGACACGGGAAACCAGACAGGCACAAATGAACACAGACTGGCGCAGGATGGCAGAGATTTTGGGAAACCCGGTGGGGGCAAGATACAGGGTAGGCAGGAAAGGGCAAGATAAAGGGAAAGGCGGGTAGGGCCCAAAACGGGGGCCTGGGGACCCAAAAAGGCACCCCAACAAAATATCCTAGGCCAAGTAAAAAAAACCAGGCGTCTTACGGGAGCAGACGCCGCATTTGAAATACCCGGTGGGCGCCCCATGAGGGGGTTGGACAGCCGGATCACCCTCCCGGGAACCCCCGGGGCGGCGGGGAAAGCCAACTGCGCTTTGCGCGACTGCCGATGCGCTGCGACCCCCGAGAAGTCAGTCGGGACTGCGGGGCCCCCTGTCAAAAACCCGCCCCCGAGGCAGACCCCGGCACCCGGACCAAACAGAGGGAATTTTTTAAAAAAAGTAACAAATGGTTGCAAGAACAAAGTGGGGAAAAATTCATTTTTGGAAATTTTAAAGTTTTTTTTAAACTGTTTTAAATTTTTTTTCCTTAATGGCCAGGCATTTTAATCCCCCTTTGCCTCTATCACTATTTGGGCCTTTGCAAACCCAAAGGAAATTCCCCCCCATAACTTTTGGCCAATTTTAAAGAAAGGGTTTTATTTCATACACTATAGCCCATTCTTTTTAATGGGTTTTTGCCCTTTTTTTGGGGTTTTCCCCATCCCCACAGGAAAACCCCAAATTAGGATTTTAAAAATTTTAAATTTTAAGATTTAGAGGCCCCTTTTTAAAACCATTTCCCTTTTTTTAATCATTTTTCCCCCTTTTTTTTTTTTCCCTTTAAAAAAATTTTAAAAATTATTTGCAATATTATTATTAAAAAAATTTTTGGTCTAATAAACTTCTTAAATTTCCACTGAACCTCTTTTTTTTGGGGGTCCCTCTTTTCTTTTGCCAATTGGGTTTGGCAGAACCAACCCATTAGAATTTAATTTTTTAAATTTGGCCAGAAGGCAATTGATGGGGACCCACCCCTTTTGGTTATTTTGGGTTAAAATATTAAAGGTATTTTCCACTACTTGGCAGGGGTAAAAAAACTATATGGCTAAAAAAAACAGTTTTTTACATGTCTGACACGGGAAAGGACCTCTATCATTTAAAATACCTCGGGAGGCAGCATCTCAAGGAAAAACAGTGTCCACCCATAACCCTGAACTGCCATTTACATGTTAAGAAAAGCATAAATTTTTCTAGGGGAAAAAAAAAATTTGGGAATTATAGAAGGGAAAAGTAAAATTTAATTCGGGCTTCCTGGGGAACCTACATCCCAAATTCTAGAAACTTAAATGGTTCTTTTTTAACTGATAACCCCCTTTAAAGGTGATTTTTCCAAAGTTCAGGAAACAGTCCAATTTGCTGCGTAAATTGACGGGGGTTTTACCTGAACAAAACGGAAATGAGAAAACGTGTTCCCCAAAAAGGGGGCGCGGCTTTGGGGGGGAGGGGAAAATTTCCGCCCGTCCAAAGCGTTTGTGTTTCCGGCCCAAAGGAAACACAGCCAAAATTTTTTCAACACCCAATAAATTAACCATTCCAAAAAAACCAACCCCTTTCACAAAATTTTTTAAATTGAAACTGCACCACTACTTTGAAAGTTACCATTGGGTGAAAGGACGCCGAGCATGCTGGCCCAAACCGATATAATCGCAGCCCAATAAATTATACAAATGAGAAAGGCAAAAAAGAAAGTATGTTAAAATTCACAAAGGAAGAAAAAAACCACCGGAGCACTAAACCAGGAGGGACTTTGACTTTGGGGGGGGGACCTTTAACTCCTGCAGCTTTGTTTAAAAAGGCATTTAAATTTTTTTAAGCAGGATTTAAATTTTTGTTTTAAAAGGGCCCCATACTCACGGGGCGGGAAAAAAAGGGGTCATTTCCCCCAGGATGGCCCCCGATTATTTGCAATTGTCATGGGGATTTGCATGCGATTTTTTATAGCACCCTTTTGGGCTTTTAAGCGATTACATGCCAAAATCGCATAAAAAACGCACATGTTGCGTTTTTTTTTTCCTCAAAACCCGATTTCGGCTGAGAAAAAAACCCGCAAATAAAGATGACCCTTTTTTAATAAAAAATTGGTCCCGATTTGAATCAGATTTTTTATGGGCTGAAAACCCATCCTTTTTCAGCTAAAGGAGTATGAGCCCAAAGGGAGAAAAGGCCGGGGGTCAAAAACCGGCATTTTGTTTCGAGTAAGTCACTTCGACTTTTTTCGCATCAACCCCCCGGCAGGGCCCGGGCCCCGCTCTGGGGCCCCCGAGGGGGTGCGGCGGGCATAGAAATACTTTGCAGCCGCCCCTCGGGTCCGAGAGGGGCCCGGCCTTTCCCGGTGTTGATGCGAGAAAGCCGTGCGTTTTACTCGAAACAAACTCCCCCGTTTTAACGCCGGCCAAAGGAGAACAGTATGTCTGTACCAGGGAATTTACTGTAGGCCCGGTGGAGCTTTGTAGAGGGAGGGTAAGGGGGGTTTCACTTTTTGCGTTTTGGTGCGCAGCGTTTTTTTCCCATAGATCCACTTTCATCATGCGTACATATTTTAAACCTTGGTGTATGCAGGGACATGCGTTTGCTTTACCAGCGCCCATTTCTCTTTTGGGGGGCCGATTGGACACTGCGAACGAAAATTTTGAAATTTTTTGGGGCGCCCAATTAATGCGCAGCCATGCGGATGATTGGGGAGGGAGTGCGTCAAAACAACACACACTGCCTTGGAACGCTTTGGGAAATGCAAGGCCCATCGTCCAGGGGTTCTTTTAACCCATGCGTACTTCACTAAAACATGCCCAGGGAATTTTTGTTTTCCCATCCACATCTCAAAAAAAGGTGAAAAAAGGGTTTTTAGGCCCACAGCAATTTTCATTCCGCAAACTCGGATGCGAGCAAAATACATTTGATTTTACAGTCAGGGCCCAAAAAGTTTTGAAAGGACACAAAAAATTATATTTTCCACATGATCTGCTGCCCTCTGGTTTTTATGTGTGTTTGACAAAATGTTTTTATCACAACAAAAAATTAAAAATTGCAAACATAAAAAAAAAGTAACAAAAGTTTTATATTTACATTTAAAGAATGAGTTAAGCAGAAAAGTCAATTTTTCCCGTTTTAAACCCCTTTTTTCCCTTAAAGGACCTCTGCAATTTTTCCCTTTGGATGCCCCCAATAAACTTCTGGACCAAATCCTGACTGATAGCAGTCCTTTCCTTGCACAATAAAAGTTTTCCCATTTTGTCAAAATTTTTTTTGGGTTTTGTTTGTCCACCCTCTCTTGATGTTGACCAAAAAGGGTTTCCAATGGGTTTAAAAGATCGGGGGAGTTTCCGGGGCCAGGGACCCAAAACCCTATTTTTCTTTTCCCCCTGAGCCATTTGGGGTTATCCCCTTTGCATTAGGGGCAAGGTGCTCCCTTTCATGCAAAAAAAGGCATTTTTTAAATCGCCAAACTGCTTTTTGGAGGGTTGGGAGAATTTGGGCCTTGGGGGAACATTCTTGTACCATTTTTTAAATTCAGGGCTGTTTTTTTTAAGGCAAACCTGTGAGAGAGCTGTTTCCCTTGGCTGAAGAAACCCCACACATAAGGGTTTTCAGGATGCTTAAAATTTTTTGGGCATAGACAAGACTGGTGGAAGCGCTCACCTTGTCTTCTCCGAATGGGGGCTTTTTCCCCAAAGCCCCAAAAACAATCAAAAGGGGTTTTCTTTCAAGAAAAAATTTTAAACCCCCAGTCCTAAAGCAGTCCACTGCCTGTACTTTTTGCAGAATAAAATCTGTCCAGATTTTTTTTTCTGGAGAAAGTGGCTTCTTTGCTGCCCTCCTTGAGACCGGTCCTTGCTCCAAGGGGTTCTCCGCCTCCCAGGGGTACAGATGCACTCACACCTGCCTGTTTCCCTTTTTCCTGAGCAATTTTCTGCACTGCTGGTAGCCCGATCCCGCAGCGGAAACATTTTTAAGAGACGGCCTGGGTTTTGCGGGGTCTTTTTTTTGGCCCGCCCGGGACCTTTTTTTTGGCAACAATAGAACCTCTCTCCTTAAAAATTTTTTGATGTTTCGATAGATTTTGACTGAGGTGCAATTTTTTCCAAGCTGCGATACTCTTCCCTGTTAGGCCCCTTTTTGGGGGGGAAAAAAATTGGGGGGGGGGGGGGGGGGGGGGGGGCATGGGGAATGACGAAACTGTTTCTTTAGAGAAAAACCGGGTTTAACGAAGAGAAACAATGAGCCAAGCACCAGCCTTTTTTTAAAAATTTCCAGGGGTGCCCAATTTTAAACTTAATCAGACAATTGATCTCCAGCCATGTCCTCATCAACACCCACACCTGGTTAATGGGGGAAATAAACCAAAAAAGGGGTTTAGCTGGCCTTTTAAGGGGGGACTGAAAAGGATTTTTGAAATGTTTTTGGGGGATAAAGTTTCATTTTTCTACCCCAAATATTGACTTTGCAAGAAATTGCTTTTAAGCGGGGATCACTCTTTTTTAACTTCTGGAGTATTTTGCAAATTGCCATAAGAAAAAGTAAAGCAGTAGACTTTGTAAAAATTAATTTTTTGGGTGTCATTCTCAAAACTTTTGCCCCATTACTGAAAAGTAAAGAAGCTTTAAAATGTCTGTCTGTTTTTGCATTTTTTACTCGTACAAATTTTTCTTTCTGTTCTTTTTAGATTTTTTTTGGGCTGATCCGGGGGGGCCAAATTTTCCCGTCCGGGTTTGCTGCCTTCATTTTTCTGCCTTCCTGGTGCTGCCATCCGGGCTGCCTTTCCAGGCTGCGGTTCTGGTGCGCCTTCCGGGTTCTGCCTTATTTGGTGCGGGGGCCACCCCCGGGTTTGCTGCCCCCCCTCGTCTGCTTTTCTGGTGCTGCCATCCCAGGTTGCCGTCCTTTTTTCCTGCTGCCTGGTGGGGCGGGCCCTGTTGTTTCCCTGTCCTGGGCTGTGCTGTTGCCCTTGTCCCTCCCCTGACTGCTTTTGCTGGGGGAAAACTACTCCGGGAAAATGTAAGTTTTATGCCCCAATTTTTTTTTTTTTTGGCACTTTGGGTTTTTGGGCTCTTACCAATTTTAAAATTTTTCTTATCTGTTTTTTTTCTTTTAGTTTTTTTCCACTTGACGGGCTGCCCCCAATTCCACCATGCCCCTTTCACAAAGTTTCCAAAAACTGGACATGACAGTGATTATTAATCACATTTTTTTAACTGAGGGGGAAATGTTTTTGACTGGCAATACAATAAAAGGGTTAAATCATGTTTTTTTCTTTACAGGTATTTTCCCGGTTCCCGGAAGAGCAGGACTGTTGAGAAAAAATTTAAACCCTTCCCCGGGTTCATGGCCTCAATTTTTCGAAAAAAAGACGGGTGAAAGGTATCTTTTCTTTTCAGATTTTGTAATTAAATTTTTTTTTTCTTTTTTACTTCCCAAATTCCCTTTTTTTTATTTGATCTATTTTTTTCCCCCAAGTGAGGAAGGAAAACCCAAAGCGTACATAGATAACGACCTCCTTTTTCCAACTGTGCAAGAGCGAGCAGCATTGGGGGCCCCCCCCGTGTTTCGGAATAAATTTCTGACTCAGCCTTGATCCGACAACCTGGAAAATGGCCAAAAGGGTTTTGGTAAGTTTTGGCAATGTGGTCTAAACGTTGCAGTGAACCTGTGGGTTTCATTGCTTTAAAAAATTTTTTTCTCCTTTTTTTTTCCCCCTTTTCACAGTGAAGACAAAAAAAGTCCGTTGGGGGGCTTGATGAAGGACCTTTCAAAAAGGGACATAAAAAAGGGGGACGTTCGGGTTCAAATTTGGTGCTCCAAAAAATCAGAAAAAAAAGTCCCCATCACACTTTTTTTTTTGAAGCCGGGTCGGTTGCTATGAACGTGAGTACTTTTGGGGTTGGGTTCTACTATGATTTAAACTTTTTTTTTTTTTTTTTAACAAAAGTTTTTCATTTTTAAATTCCACACAGAACCTGGAGCAGACAATAAACCTGGTTTCGTCCTCATTTGGAAAGCCCCCTTTTCCATCACCAGTCAACAAACCCGGCACAATCCCAAAAATCCACCAGCGTTTGGAGAAACCCAGGCAGTCTTCAAAAGGCGGGCCTTTCCCAGCGGGTTTTTTTCCCCCCCCCTTCACCCCTCTGCCCCTCCTTTATTTGGGGTTTGCTTGCCAGCGGCAGGGGGGACCTGGGGGAGGGTCCTCATGCCCGGGGTTTTTCATTTAAGCTCAATTTTTCCAGGATGGGATGAAGGCGGTTTTAGAAAAAAAGGGACGGGTGGGTTCATTTCGGGAACACACATTTCCGGGTTTTTCCCACAAAAACGCCTTGCCCGCCTGGAACCAAACCCTTTAAATTTAGTCGGCGAACTTTTTTTTTTCCCTCAAAAGAGGGGTGCTTTGATGGAAAACCTCCCACCTACTCCAGCTAAAACTTATGCGGGCCTCCCAGCTGTTTACAACCGGGAAATTGCAGCAGCCCCCGATAAAAAGCACAGGTAAAAAAAAAAAAAAAAAAAAAAAAACCCCCTTTAAATTTCAAAACAGGCCCAACGGGGGCCAAGCACAGAGAAAGGGGGCAAAACCCCCTCCAGCCCCTTTAAAATCAAACATCCCAAGAAACTTGGAAAACCCCTTTGGGGCCCCAAAAAACTGCCCCTATCCACCACCACAACCATCACGGACTTAGGACTTTTCCCTACAGTACCCAGCTACCCCCACCCAGCCGCATAAAAAGCCATGCCTTCACATTCCACCCCCGCACCGGGTGCAGCACCAAACCTTTTTCAATTTCCCAAACCACGCTTTCAGAGTGCATCGGGCCCATCCCTTTTCAACTTCCACCATGCAGCCGAGTGCAGCAGGCCATGCCTTCGGGCCAAAGTGCACACCCCAGGAACAGGGAAAAACCAAACCTTAGGAACCAAAAAACGTCCAAAAAAGGGAAAAATTTGGGGAAAAAAAACCAAACCCCCCCACCTTCACCCTCCCCCCCCAAAATTGTCTCCTTTCCAATTAGGGTCCCCTTTTCCCCCTTTGGATCCCCCCCCTTCCCAAAAGTGCAAACCCTTTAAATTTTTTTTCCCCTTTTCCTAATTGTCCCCTTCCCCCAAATTTTTCATCTGCGCCAATGTACCCTGACCCAGTCCCCCAAATTTAAAACTCCCCCTTCCCCTTTAACCACTTTCCAACCACTCCTTGCCAATCACCCCAGCCTAAACCCCCCCCCAGGTCCCCCATTCAAAAACCAAAAGGGGCAGACGAAAAAAAGAAAAAAGACTTTTTTTTTTTTTTTTTTATGTTAAAAAAACATTGTTTTTTTTTTTTTGTTAAAAAAAATTTCCTTTTTTTTTTCACAATTCCTGTCTTTTGTCTTTTTTTTTAAACTTTTTAATTTAAAACCCCTTTCATTACCCGGGTTTTTTTAACCTAAATGACCGGCCATTTTTTGAAATTCGACCAGTGTCCCTTTATGAGGAAAAACCCCGGGAACGCTTAAAAACGATCCAAGCGTTTCTGAGTTTTGTTTTTTTCGTGACAGTTTGGGGCTTCATGTTAGTGGTAAATTTAGGTCAAAAATTTTTTGGGCTTTTATTTGTAAAAAAAAAATGGAATTTTGGGCCAAAAATTTTTGAAAAATTTTGCAATTTTCAAATTTTGAATTTTTTTCCTTTTAAAAACCCAAAGAGTTATGGGGACAAAAAATAGTTAATAAATAACATTTCCCACATGTCCAAACTTTACATCAGCAAAATTTTTGGGGAACAACTTTTTTTTTTGTTAGGAAGTTAAAAGGGGTTTTAAAATTTTGCCCCACGAATTTCTCATTTTTACAGCAAATTTACAAAACCTTTTTTTTAGGGCCCCACCTCACATTTGAATCATTTTTGGGGGGTCAAATTTTGGCAAAAATCCCCAAAAAATGACACCTTTAATAAAAACTGCACCCCCAAGCTACTCAAAACTACATTCAAGAAAATTAAAAACCCCTTCAGGTGCTTCACGGGAACAAATGAACGGGGAAAGGGGAAAAAATGGACTTTTTTTAATTTTTTTCCAACAAAATTTTTTTTTTAGCATTTTTTTTTTTCTTTTTTTGCATGGGCAACGGGATAAAATGGACCAAAAAATTTTTTTGGGAAATTTTCTCCTGAGAAAAACAATCCCTCATATTTGAAACCCCCTTTTTGGGGGCGCCGGCAGGGCCCCCAAAAGGGAAGGAGCGCCTTTATGATTTTTTGGGAAGGGAAAATACCCTGGAATTTTTAAGGGGTTCCCAAATGTTGCATTTGGAGAGTCCCTGTGTGCCAAAAACTTTGGGAGCTCCCCCAAAAAAGACCCCCAATTTTAAAAAAAAAACCCCCCCAAAGGGAACCTTTTATCTAAAGCAGAGTGAGCATTTTGAATCCCCGGGGTGTTTTCAAAAAATTACCCCGAAAAAAAAAGAAATTTAACTTTTTTTTTTCCCAAAAATTTTTTTTTTAAGCCTTTTTTTTTTTCTTTTTCCCACATGGCAACAGGAAAAAGGATCCAAAAATTTTTGGGAAATTTTCTCCTGAGTAAAAACCGATACCTCAAAATTGGGGTTTCAAAAAAACCACTTTTTGGGGCGCAGGGCAGGGTCAAAAAGGGAAAGGACGCCTTTTTGATTTTTTTGAATGGAAAAACGGTACAAATTAGGGTTTTCCAGGGCCCGCATTTGGGGGCCCTGTTTTGCCTAAAAAAGGGAAAGGCCCCCCCCACAAGTGACCCCTTTTTTGGAAAAACTAGCCCCCCCCAAGGGAAATTTATCAAGATGCAATTTGAGCATTTTTAAAAACCCCCATTGCTTCAAAAAAATTGATCCGAAAAAAAAAGAAAGTATTTTTTTTTTTCAAAAAAATTCTTTTACCTCATTTTTTTTCATTTTCCCCCAGGGAAACAGTAAAAAAAAATGGATCCTAAAATTTTTTGGGGGCAATTTCCCCTTAGTAAAAACCGGGTTTCCTCAAATGTGGTCATAAAACCACGGTTTTTGGGCGCACGGCGGGCTCAGGGGGGAAAGGGAAGCGCCATTTGCTTTTTGAAGGGAAAAAATAGGGCGGAATATTTAGGGGAAATGCCATGTCGAAAAATTTGGAGAGCCCCCTGGGGTGCCAAAACCCATTGGAGATCCCCCCCAAGGGACCCCTTTTTGGGAAACAAACCCCCCCGGGAACTTATCAAGATGCAGATTTAGCATTTTTAACCCCCAAGTGCTTCACAATTAAACCCCGTAAAAAAAAAAAATAAAGTATTTTTTTTTTTCCAAAAAAAATTTTCTTTTAGCCTCAGTTTTTTTTCATTTTCACAGGGGCAACAGAAATAAATTGGATCCTAAAATTTGTTGGGAAATTTTCTCCTGAGTACACAGAAAACCTCATATGTGGTCATAAACCACTGTTTGGGCCACGGCAGGGTTTCAAAAAGGGAAGGACCCCCTTTTTGCCCTTTTTTGAATAAAAAATTTAAATCCATTTTTTTTAGCGGACACCAGGGCCCTTGTTTGGAGACCCCCTTTGTATGAAAAAATTTTTGGGGACCCCCCCCCACAAATGCCCCCCATTTTTGGAAACAAAACCCCCCCCTAAAAAATTTTATGCAAAAGCAAGGGGAAAACTTTAACCCCCAGGTCCCTTCAAAAAACCCTTTATAACCAGACCCTTGAAAATAAAAAAAAATTTTTTTTTTTCTAAAAAAATTTTATTTGGCCCCATTTTTTTTTATTTTCAAAATGGTTAAAAGGAAAAAAAGGGAAACCCCAAAAGTTTTTGTCTAATTTGCCAAAGGGTACCGGGTACTCACATGGGGGGGGGAAAACCATTTTTTTTGGGGGCACACGTCAGGGTTTGGGAAAAGGGATGTAGTGATGTTTTTGAAATGCCAAACTTGATGGAATGGTCCCGGGGGCGGGCGACCCCCTTTATGTGCCTAAACATAAAACCCCCCCACAAGTGCCCACATTTTGTAAACAAACCCCCTCAAGGAACTTAACTGGGATGTGTGGTGAGCCCCTTTTCCCCCCCCACTTGCTTCACAGAAGTTTGTAATGCAGACCTGAAAATAAAAAATCTTTTTTTTTTCCTAAAAAACTGTTTTTTTTTAACCCGCAATTTTTTATTTTCACAAGGGTAAAAAGGAGAAAAATTTGGGCCCACAAAAGTTTTGTACGTTTGTCCCCGAGTATACTGGTACCCCAAAAATTTGGGGGGGGAACCCTGTTTTGGCGCAAGGGAGAGCACAGAAGGGAAGGAGCGCCAAATTTTGGGGAAAGCAATTGGGGAAAAGGGAAAGTTCTGTTGGGGATCATGTTGGGGCCTTTTCAAAAGGGCCCCCAAATGTGCCTAAACAGTAAAACCCCCCACAAGTGACCCCCTTTTTTGGGAAAATAGAAACCCCCCCAAAGGGGTTATCTAGAGTGTATTGAGGGACTTTTAACCCCCAAGGGCTACACAGAAGTTTTTTTAAAAAGCCGGGCCATGAAAATAAAAAAAAAACAAATTTTTTTCCCAAACATAAACCTTTTAATCCCCAAATTTTTTTATTTTCCCCCAAAGGGGAAAAGGGGGAAATTTTTAACCCCCAAAAAATTGTTCTCCAATTTTTTCCCGAGTTCTGATATCCCCTATGTGGGGGGAAAAAATACTGTATTGGCACACTTTTTGGGGCTCGGAAAAGTATGACTTTTTTAAGGTTCTGTGGGACATGTTTCCCGAAAAATCAGTTTTTTTCGTCAGCCCCTTTTTCTTTCGGCTTGCTGCAGCAAACTTTCCCCCCGTCAAAATGGAGTTTCCCCCGCTTGCATGTTCCCCCGCCCCCTTCCTCCTTTTGCTTCTTAAGCACCACACTGAGCAATCATCTTCAAATCTAGCCTGCATGAACCTTGACCTGACTCCTAAAGCCTTTGGGCCTTTTACTCCACTATTCCCCACTGAGGGAAATCTGAAGCACTTGGGGACTCTTTAACCCCCGCCTTTTTAAAGACCCAAAGTTTGCATGGACAAAAGGTAAAAGAGAGAAAAAATCCTGAACCTGTTGGGGGAGAGTGATTGGGTGAGCTTATATTACTCTGGCCCGCCCTTTTTCTCCTGCTTTTTGTGTCTGCAAACGTGTGCCCATTTTTGCCCAAACCCTTTTTATGAATAATACAAACTTTCTATATCAAACCGTGTCCCCATGTATTTTTTTTCCACCCCAAACACAAGACGCCCATATAATGTACTACATACATTACAAGATTCTGAAACCCCCCAAAATTAAATGGGCTGCTGGGGCTGGAAAGGGGGTGTTCCCGCTGTAACTGTGGATATCGGTTTCCCCGGGTTTACTTTTTTGTGATACAGGGGGTTGTGACTTCTCCCCAACCATTCCCAAGGGGAGCAATTCCCCTTTAAATTTTTTTTTTTTTTTGCAGGTTACCCCCCAAAGGAAAAAACTATTGTTTTTTTTTTTTTCCTTTTTTCCCTCTTTTTTTGTCTCTGTAACTGTTTGGGTTCAGATGTCCGGGTTAACTTTTTGTGATGATAGTGGTTGGACTCTCACAACAAATTTTCCCGGGAGCAAATTTCCCTTTAAATTTTTTTTCTCTCTGCAGTGTTACCCCCCCGGTAAACACTATTTTTTTTTTTTTTTTTTCTCCTCTCCTCTTTTTCCAGTTTCTCCCCGTCTTAAAAATTGGGAAAAAGGAGGGGCCCCCCTAAAGGAACTTTGGGGAAATGACTGATAATATCCTTGCAGATTTGCAGGAAAATTTAAAAACCCGTTTTTCAAAAACCCACAGGACCTCACTAATCACAAAATTTTCAAGTGTTTGGACCCGACGCTGTCCCGTTTGCATTTCCCCGAAAAATCCCTCGCGGTTTCACATTTTTTACTTCTCACAGCCCGAGCTGCTGTTTCTTTGTGTTTTTGGGAAGCTAGGGAGTTAATTCTGTCCCGTGCCGGGTTTTGGGACTGGGTGCAGTTTTTTTTTCCCCCTGCAATTGATTATTTTTTGATTGGTTTCCTTTAAATTCCTGGGTTTTCTGCTTTGGGGGGTTGCCAGGAAAAACCTTTATGCAGAACCCCCAGAAGGGAAAGAATCTGTTTTAGGGCTTTTATTGGAGCTCCTTAGTTGTTCTAAAAACTCAAATTTTTTAGAGTTTATTTCCCAACCATTTAAAGTTCCCCTTTGGTGTTTGAGTGGGTATCAACGATTTTTATCCTGTCCGTCCCTTTTATGTCAAAACTGGTATTTAAACTGAGATCACCCCCTAACCCTTTTTGGGGGTTTGTCAGGATCCCTTTTTAGGAACCCCAAATTTCAGGGGTTTAGGGTCTGATAGGAGAACCCGGGTTTGGTTGGAGACTTGGGCCCTGAACCATTATCAACCTTTCCAAAGGTTTAAAGGGGTTAGTTTTGGGCCCCAGTTTAAAGGGGCAGGTTAAGATTCCCCCGGGCCACCTCTTTCCCCGTTTCAGCTCTCCCAAATTTCCCCAAGAATTAAAACCCAGTTTTAAAGATATCCCTGTCAGGTAAATCTATTTTTTAAATTACATGCTTTATGTTTTCTATACTAGTTGTTGTATAGAGTGGTTTTTTCCTGTATTAATAGTTTTTCTGACAATTTTTAAATTTCCTTAGACACGTGACATTTTTCACTGGCCATAAAAAATTTTCCCCCCATTTTCCATGGAACCAGTACCCCCTGGGCCCGCAGTTTTCAGGGATTATCCATGGAGCTGACGGACATTAAGTCCAAAGTTTTTTCTCCCCCCGGAGAAAACCCAAGTTGAAAACCCAAAGAAACTTCCCCCGGGAAAGGTTTACTTTGGGGGGCCCAGAAAAAATTTTTTTACCTTCCGGAAGGGGGGGATGAAAAATTTTATTTTGGCTTCCCGGGCCCCGATCATCAAGGGGGTGAGGGGGTCAGAGAAATGGGAATTGTTATCTCACTTCTGCAAGGGGAAACCCCCAATCCTGGGCATTTTTTCCCCCCCCTCCGGGGGCCCCGGCCTAATGCTGTAGATCAATTTTTTTCTGCCCTGGGATTGGGATAAAGAAGACCCAGATCGGGCCCCTCTTGCTGAGACTAAAATTTTGTAAGGGTACAGCAGGGGATCGTCCGGCAAGGGAAATTTTCTTTTTGATTTCGTAGAGGGCCACAGATACCATTTTGGGAAAGACCCACTTTAGGGGCCAAATTTTTTTCATGGGCTTTCTGATAAATTTAAAAAACGTTTTGGCTCCCGTATGATTCTCCTCCTTCTCTGGAGGGTTTTCCAAAGGCCTTAGCTATCCCTCCCAAAACGGCCGGGGGAGGGGTGAGGTAACCCCACTCCCGTTGTTTTTTCCACCTACCACTAAAGTCCCTTTTGTTGATTTTCCCCCCTCTGTTTTTATGAGCCCATGCATTTGGGAGGGACAAACTTTCGTAGGAGGGGGTTTGGGGGTACGCCGCAGGACTAAAAGTTTTTTTTTTTGCGGGAAAGAGGACATTTTTTTTTGGAGAATGGGCCATCCCGTGCCTTTTTTAGGGGCCCAAAAGGGCGCCCCGGAAAAAAATTTTTAATCCCAGGTTTTGTGGTGGACGACCAAACCCGGGGGTATGTATTTCATTCCCCCAGTTCTCTCAGTTTTTCCTTTTTACCAGGGAGGGGTAGTTTGGAAAGGAGTGGAGAATTTTTCCGTTTTTCTTGATAGTGGTTTTCCGGGGGGAAAACTGGTTTACGCTCAGTTTTCCAGGCTCAAGGGGATGCAACTGGTGGTTTTTTGGCAAAAACCCACCCTATAATTTTCCATTGACCCCCACCTTCGGCCCAAAGGGAGCTTTTTTTTCTGAGGTTTCATAACATTGACCCTTTTGGGGGGGGGCAATTTCAAGGGGAAAAAATTACTTGTTTTTGGGGTTTTTGGGGGGTCTACCCCACTTCCATTGTGTTGGGACTTCCTTGGGTTTTTTTTAAAAATAACCCGGGGATTAATTGGCAGTCCAGAGAAAAAAGCCCCAAAGGGGTGAGTTTTTCAAAAACAAACTCAAAGAACACAGTCATCATTTCGGGCGGGGGCCTAGTACATTGCCTCCTTTTTTTTAGAATTTTTGGGGGTGTTTTTTTCCCGAGGAAAGGGGGGTCCCGGAGTTGGCCCCCCCTCATCGCGTGTATGACTGCTCTATTTAATTTTCCTTCCCCGACTAAGTTTTTTTAAAACTAGGGTTTTTTAATCTTTCCCGGTCCTTAAGGCAGGCCCATGAAAGATTATATTTCTGAAATCTGGCCAAAGGGCATTTAGACCTTTTAAAAAACCCAGTAGCCGCGGGGGTTTTTCCTTTTTGAAAAAGAAAGATTGGGGGCCTACGCCCTTCTTTTGGGTTTCCCCGAACTTAATCGGATTAAATGTTTTTGAGATCCTAACCACTCCCCCTTTTTTCCTGATCTCTTCAAACAAAATTGGTTTTGGGGCCAAATTTTTTTTCAAAAATTGGGGTCTCCTGGGGGGCGTATAATCTGATTAGGGTAAAAAAGGGGATGAAATGGAAAACGCGTTTTAAACACCCGGGGGACATTTTTGAGAACCTAGTCATGGGCCCTTTTTGGGCCCACTACCCGCACCAACCAAAAATTTTCCAAACCCTTTTGTTAATTACATTTTCGCACCCTTTTGGGGGGGTGTTTTGTGGTTGTAAAATTTGGGGCAACATTTTTAAATTTTTCCCCGCCAGATCTTTGTCTCATCAGGGGCATGTGGAAAAGGGTTGCAGATCCCCAGACAATAAACATACCCAAACTGGAGAAGTGTGTAATTTTTCCGTACAGGGAAATTCAAATTTTTTTTTGGGGTTTTTTTGGGGTCACCCCCGGGTTTCCCTATGGAAACCCCCCAAAAGGGGGGAAACAGTGCTTGAAAAGGGATCAGCCAGGGATCTTAAAAGGCCCCTTTAAAACTTTTTTGGGGGGTTTTCTAACTACACCGGGAAATTTTTTTGGGAATTTCTCATCTTTCTTCAAACCTCCCCATGACAAGGGCAAAAAAGGGAAAGGAAAATTTTTTTAAAAGGTCGGCAAAGCTTGCCAAAGGCCTTTTTCCCCTTTTTAAGAAAGTTTTGCTTCGGCAAACCCTTTTTCATCCAACCAATTTCCTCTCAGCCGGGTTTAATTTTTGAGGTGGATGCGTCTGACGTAGGGGGGGTGCAAAATTTGGGGCCCCCCCCCCCCCCCCCCCGGGTTTTCCCCCCCTGGTAAATGGCAAAACCCCTGGGGCTTTCTTTTTTAAAAATTTTCGTCCCCGAAAGAATTAAAGATATCTTTTAATAGGGGAAATTTTGGCCATTAAGTTAGCCTTTTTAAGAATGGCTCACTTTTTGGAGGGGGCCCGTCCACCCCGGGGTTTCCCCTTATTAAATGATCACAAGAACCGTTGTATTTGGGAAACCGCTAAGCGTTTTGAATTCCAGAAAAGCTCATGGTCGTTTTTTTTTTACCCGGTTTTTAAATTTTTTCGTCACTTATCGGGGCCCGGGGGGTAAGAAAGTAAAGGGGATGCCTTGTCTCGCAGTTTCCCCCGGGGGCCCGGGGGAAAAGGATACCCGAGTCCTATCCTTCAGGAGGGGGTGGTATGTCGGCTGTATTTTTTGAGCTTGAGGAGGGGTTTAGAGGCCTTCCCGGGGGGGCGCCCCCGCAGGGCCTCCAGGGGGAAAAGGGTTTTTCCCAAATCCTTTTTGAACAAAAAAAGGGTTAAAGAGGACACATAATTCAGCCCCAAACAGGACTCCAGGGAGGGAAAAGGGTACTTTAGATCTCCTTTTTTCCCCTCCCCCGTTTTTTTGGGGGCCCCAATGGGTAATAAAGATGTTATAAAATTTTGTCGCGTCATTTGGGGTGTGTTTCTCCTCTAAAACCCCCCCATACCGTCCGCTGGGACCCTTTTAAAACCCCTTTAAAAAACCCACTCCATTTTACTCATTTATCTATGGACTTCATTAAAGGACCTTTCCCCCGTCTCAGGGAAAAAGTCATACTGGTTTGGGTTTTTTGACAGGTTTTAGTAAAAATGGAAAATTTTTTTATTTCTCTTTTTCCCGCACCCCCAAAGCTAAAAAATCTGGCGCAGGTGTTCATTAGGGAGATCGTTAAACTTTTAAAGGGTTCCCCTTTTGAAGTGGGTTTAGATAGGGGGGCTCCCGTTTGTGTCCCCAAAAAATTTGGGGGGCCTTCTGTTTTTTCGGGGGAAAAAAAGCAATTGTCATTTTTTCCCCCGGGTTTTCATCCGCAGACCAATGTTTAACAGAGGTCGAATCAGAGGCTTTGAACAAAACTCCGGTGTTTTTTCTCAAGAACCAAAAAGGACTGGTCTTCTTCTTGGGCCCCGGGAGAGTTCCTCTTAACAACAGGCGGAGCATTTCCCCTGGTAAGGCCCCCCCCTTTTTTTGGGGGATATGGTTTCCCCTCCCCAGTTTTGTAAATTTCAATGGGGGGGGCCCCCCTTTTGGGGGTTTCCCGAGGAAGGGGCGTTTTTCGTCGTCACCCTTTCTTCTGTGTGGAGAGGTGGGATTTAAAATCTGAGTGCCCATGGGGAACCGTTACAAACGTAAGGGGATAGGGGGGAGATTTCTGGGGCCAGATCTGAATGGGAAGGGTCTGGTATGGTTGTCTACCCGGAAAAAATAAAACTTTAAAATGCCCCCCTGGAAAAAGGGTCCCAGATTCCCTCGGGGCCCTACAGGATCAGTTTTCCCTAATAATTTCCCGTGGCATTTCGTCTGGAAACCCCCCTCCCCAAAAATTTAAAAAAACATAATTTTGTTCCACAAATCATTACTTAAAAAAGGGATGTGGCACCAGTCCTACCGGGCAACCCCCTCCCCTCCCTCCTGTGTTGGTCCAATGGGAACTTGGAATTCCAAAGTATCAAAGACATTGACCACTCTGAATCGCCGGTCCCCTTTATTAAAATTGGTGCATTGGAAGGGGTTATGGGGCCAGAGGAGAAAAAGGAAAAGTGGGTCCCGGGGTCTGATGTTAACGCAGATCGTTTTTTGGGTTTGGGCCTTCCCAAAAGAACTCACCCGGGCAGGCCTGGGCCCCGAGGGTCCGGAGGCCCCCCGTAAAAGGGGGGGTACGTCTGTTTTTGCACTGCCACGAAATCGTCCCCGGTTTCACATTTTGGGCTTCTCACGCTGACTTGGGTGTTTCTTTGTTTTTTTGGGAGCTGGGATTAATTCTGTCTGTGCTCGGTTTTTTGGGACTGGGTGCAGTTTCCTTCTTCTCCCGGCTTGGGGGTTTTATTATTTGTTGATTTTTTTCCTTTAAATTCCTGGGTTTTTCTGTTGGGGGGGTTTTCCATGAAAAACCCTTTATGCAGACCCAGGGTAGGGAAAGAAAAACTGTATAGACTTTATTGTGAGCTCCTTTTGGGTTTTTTCTAAGCTCAACCTTTGGGTTTGATTTATTTCCCCGACCATTTAAAGTTCCTTTGGTGTTTGAGTGTTTATGCAAACGATTGGGTTTTCCTGTCCCGTCCCTTTTATGTCTAATCGTGTATTTTTCTGGACACCCATATCCCTTTGTGGTAGTCAGGAACCTTCTTAGGAATGATTAAAGGGTTTTAGGGGCTTAAAAGGAGACAGGGGTTTGGTTTGGGGACTTTGGGCCTCTGAACCATTAAGTACCTCCAAGGTGGGGGGATTAGTTAGGGCCCCCTTTAAAGGGCAGGTTATTCCCCCCGGGCCACCTTTTCCTTTTCATCCCCATCAAGTCCTCAAAAATTAACCCTTAGTTTTGCAGATTTTCGGGGTCCCGGTAAATCTATTTTAAACTTACAAACTGATTTTTGCTATAAATAGTTTTTTGTATAGAGTGTTGTTCCTGTATTAATAGTTTTTCCCGACATTGTATACATAATTTTTAGACAGCGTACAATGCCCAGGATTTGCGGGCCCCCCCATTGAGGTTTTAGAAAGCGAGTCCCGGCCCCCCCTGGGGCCCCTACCCCCCAAATTTGGGATTCCCAAAGGTTTCCCCCCCTTTTTGTTTTTGGGGGGTGAACTTTAGAAATTTTAGGGGGTTTAATTTAAACAAGCAATCTTTTTTTTTTCTTCACAAAGCTTCAAAAATTTTTCCCCCGGGAAAGAACTAAGGGGGCTTACTAAATTATGTTGGGTTACCCCAAAAAGGCTTTTATGTGGGCAAACCCTCTGATTGAGACTGAGGTGAATTTTTTTGAATCACCTTGGGTGCTTTTTTTTTTCACCCTGGGGCAGGGTTTGATACCCCAATCGAGGTGAAACAGCTGAAGCACCATGTTTAGTTTTTGCCCCAAAGGGAAAAACATTCGTACTGAATATGCCTTTTTCGGGAGTTTGGACCCTTGATACCACCGGGACAGTTCCGCCAAAAAATCATTTTTCGAAAGGGGTTATCCCACTGATTAAGGAGAACTTGCTCGTCCGACCCCCCCACTGCTTAGTTGACTTTATTAACTTTTTCATCCGTATTGATACCCCTACTGAACCAGGAAAGAGAGTTTGGTTCAAAAGCAATCGCCTAACCTTTTCCTACCTTCCTCCCCAGCAAGGAACCTTTGATAGGATTACAGGGGAACCCTAAACCCAGCAGGTAGACCTTACAAAACGGTTAGGATGCCCAGGGAAACGTTTTAAGGAAAAATCTTGTTTCTATTGTGGGAAGTCAGGGCACTTCATTAAACTGCCCCAGCCGTTCTCGTAAGACACTGCAGCACCACATTGGGTTTGCGAAGGGGAAACTGCGGGCCGAGCCCAGGGGCCAGAGAGATCTGCCAACAATCTTTTATTTCCGACTTAAAATCCGTTTCCTCTGAGGACGTTTACTGTGTAAACCTGCCCTTTTTTAAGTTTCCTCAGCGTGCCCCGATTGTAAAAAAACAATTCTCATTTTTTCTTTCCTCAAACCTGGGTTTTACCACTTGGGTGCTACCTGCACGACGACCAGGGGGAAATGGAAATTTTATGGGTTCTTCTTTTCCTGAAACAGGGATACGTTCATGAAGAAGGCAAATCCAGTACAGATGGAAACTGTGGATGGCTCCCGCTGACCTCGGACCAGGGATCAGAAACAGAGCCTTTTGAGGGTTCTTATGGGAAAGATCACAAGAGAAACTGTCCTTTATGCTTATCTTTTCTCCCCACTTTCCCATTATTCTGGGCTCCAAAGGCTGCAGGCTAAACCTCCCTTTAAACGGGGAGACCAAAGGAATTTAAATTTTTCCAAGAAAAGATGAGTCCAAAAGTTTCAGTTTGCTCTTTCCAAAGGGAACCTGTCACCCTAAAATCCCCACGAACCAGGACAAAAGTGGATTTATGTGACAAAAAACGCGACCACTTCCTCCTCACCGTCCATAAAAATGTCCAATTGAATTATTCCCTGGAGCAGAGATACCTTTGGTAAGATCACCCCCCGGCGGGGCCCGAGCAAAAGGCTTTAAAGGTTTACAGGACGAAAACACCGGGGCTTCAACCCCCTCTTCATCTCCTGAGGTGCACCCATCTTCTTTTAAAGAAGAAAGATGATCTCTGAACCATGCGTAGACTTGGGGAACTCAATAAGGGTTTCATTTGAAACCGTTATCCATTGCCTTTAATCCCTATTTTTTGGGGAAAAGTGCGACATGCCAAAATTTCTCTAAAATAGATCTTCTGGGGCCTATAACTTAGCCTTTTTAGACCTGGGGATGAATGGAAGATGCATTCAGGTCACGCTATGGGCACTTTTTAATATCTAGTTATGCCTTTTGGGCTGAGTACCCCGCCCCAGCCACTTTCCAACACTTGGTGAATGACTCTTCGGGGCCCTAGAGATTCGGTAATTTATTTGGGTGAATTCTAATTTTTTCTAACTCCCCAAGGAAAATCTGACATGTGAGAATCTTGGAAAGTCAAGACAAAATCATTTTACACAAACTTGAAAAGTGTGAATTCCATAGGACCAAATTCAATTTCTGGGGTAGTACGCTACACAAGGAAAATTTTATGGATGGGGAAACAAAACCCAAGCCCCCAAGATTCCAATCCCAGAAATGTAAGGAGGGACAGCGCTTTATCGGGTTTGCCAACTTCTATAGACGTTTCATTTTGAAATTTCTCTGAGGTAGTGTCCCTACACCCAACAAAACCCGGAAAAAATCTAGGTTTCTCCTGGGCTCCCCCCAAACCCAGGGAAGCTTTCCCTCTAAAAGATAAATTTACCCCTGCACCTATCCTATACATCCCAACCCCGACTTTCCTTCAAAAAAGTGGATGCTTTAGCTGTGCCGTGGAGCTATCTCTCTCAAAAACAGGTGAAAGAATGTCTTGCATACCTGTCCTTTTTTTCCCACAGTTGTCTTTGCTAGAGGAACTACGATGTGGGCAATAAATTGTTGGGGCCCTTATTTCCGCTTCAAAGAATGGAACACCTTCTTCAGGAGCGCAAGCAAATATCGTCCTGACAGATCATCGAACCTTGAGTTTTTTCAGTCGGCTAAATGCCGACTCCTCTCCGGTCGCGGGAAACTTTCTTTAAAACCCAATTTAATTTTTTCTTTCTTATAGACCAGGACCGCAATGGAAAGGCTGATCACTCTCTAATTTACTCAGCAAGACAGTCCAATTAAATCCTCCCAAGACTATTTTTCTGACTCTAGATTCCAGATAATTTATAACAAGCCTACTAAAAGGGCATCAAAGGGAAACAACCACGGATTCCTTTTGGCACAACCCCCAAGGGACAAGTCTTTCTTAAAAATGGTGTTGGGATTCAGGGACAACGCCTTTTTTCCTGAAACATCAGATTTAGAGTATTGCAACTCATTCACGATTCCCCAAAATACTGGGCTAGAGGAATTCAAAAAACACAGGAATTCTCTCCGTTTTTTTTTGGTGGCCCCCTTGCAGGAAAGGGGTGTTTTAAACTATTCACTTTATTGAATCTGGCAAAATCAAAACACCTCGCTCCCTCACCAACTGGTTTTACAGCCTCTTCCCACCCTCCCCCCGTGGGGGTCCATTTCTATACTTCATTGTGGGGTTACCAACCTCCCAAAGGGAAGAACACCATTCTATGGGGGTTACCATCTAACAAAGGCAGCTCATTTTATCCCTTGTGCGGCTTTCCCACTGCAAAACAGACATCAGATTTGATATTAAAGAGTTTTCGCTTACATGGAGTACCGGGGGGGTTATTGGGACGAGGTGCAATTCACTTCTAGGTTTTGGAAAAATTTCTGTGCAGCATTGGACATTAAAGTAAACCTTTCTTCTGTTTTTCACCCCCGACTAATGGACAGCCGAACGAACCAATAAAAACCCGGGGAGCAGTATCTCCGCGCTTTATCTCCCACCTACAGATGATTGGGTGGATAACTTCCATTAGCTGAGTTCCGTAAAAAAACCCAGAGCCCCCACAAACATCTCCTTTTTACTCTAATCTATTTATCACCTAACATTCTACCACATTTCCCAAAAAACGCCTTTAAACCAGCGGGGGCTGAAAAATCACTCTTACAAAGAATAGGGACTTCAAAAGGGAGAACGGGAAATGGGCTCAAAAAAGGTACAAGAAAGCCAAAAAATTTTGTAAACCTGCACCCTTTCAAGGGAGGGGACTTTGGGCGCCCTTTAAACCCAAAAACTTTAAATTAAGGATTTCCTCGTCAAATTTGGGGCATAAATACATTGGGGCCCTATAAAACAGTAAAATTATAAGTGCCCCTTTCTTTTTCTCTTCAACTGCCCAGAACAAAAAAAATTCACCCTGTCTTTCATGTATCCCTACTAAAGGCGCGCACCCAATACGTTTTCCTGGACTTCTTCCCCCCTTCCCTGACCCAGGCTAGCGATGGCAGGAAGAATTTGTGGTGGAAAGGGTTTTTAATTTTCCCGGTTTTAAAAATCAGTTACAAATCTGATTTAAAAGGGAGGGCTACCCCGTGGAGGGCAACTCATGGGGAAACCCTCAAAACTTTTAAGCTCCCATTGCTCCAATTTTATCAGAGTTTCCCACACAACCGCCGAGGTTCCCAGGTTTTCCCTAAGGGGGAGTAATGTAAGGTTTTTGTGTACATTTCCGAAACTCGTTTTTTCGTCAGCCATTTTACTTTCTGTCTTCCAGCATCTTGCCCTCAGTCAAAATGAGTTTCCCCCGCTTTCTGTTCCCCCCTGATTCTCTCCTTTTGCTTCTTAAGCAGCCACAGCTGAGCAATCATGCTTCAGAATCTAGCCTGCAGTGAACCTGTGACCGACTCCTAAAGCCTTGGCCTTGGGACTCCAGCATTCCTACTGAGGAACTCTGAAGCACTTGTGGACTTGAACCCTGCTCTTTGAAAGACCCACGGT
>JARQOD010011649.1:0-22636 GCA_033576555.1 Oophaga sylvatica
TTTTTTGTGTCCAAAAAGTTCAATTTTGATCTCATCACTCCAAATAACCTTGGTCCAGAAGTTTTGAGGCTTTTTTTGTGTATTGTAGGCGAGATACTTTGTGGCATTTGCGCATAATGGCTTTCTTCTGGCGACTCGACCATGCAACCCATTTTTCTTCAAGTGCCTCCTTATTGTGCATCTTGAAACGGCCACATCTTTGCATCTCAAACAATTTTCCTGGCAGTTGTGGATGAAATTTTTTGGTCTACCTGACCGTGATTTTTGTTTTTTTCAGAGCCCCTGATTTTCCATTTGTTAATCACAGGTTGAACGCTGCTGACTGTCATTATCAATTCCTAGGATATGAACATGTAACTAGAGTTAGAAAGAACAGGTGATCGGCACATCTGCGGTATCACGTGAGTTTGAAATGTACCTTCCCAGGGATCTTGGGTGCCAACCCATATGAAAATAACAATGACAATATCTATGTCCAAAGGAAAAAAATGAGGTTGGCACTCACCGTCCAGTAAAAATGTCCTTTATTCCTATTCATGTTGGCAGTCAGGGAGGACGCAGCCATTCTTCACAATCTGACCGTGACCTCCAGGGCTGAAGCCGGTGAGGCTGGCTCACCTCAGATGGCACCTTTTGTGGGAGGTGTTTGATCCTCATATATGCCCCTAATTTCACCGGGTAATGCTATTGACCTGTTCGAGTAACAAGTCAATTAGAGATGTGGAAGCATTGATGTACCCGAGATTGCTATCCAATTTATCCACTGCAGAGCGTAAAGCTCTATTCATGATTGGAAATTGGGACGATACCATTGTCAGAGCAGTGGATTAAGGAGGCAATGCGGTCCTTCTAATCTAGAGGTTACTTTTAGAAGAGGCATACAGGCAGCTATCTGATACCCATAACTATCTAACACTAAGGCATAATCCAACCAATGGTTACAAGAATGAATTACATACATTCCTTAGAAAAGAGGTTGAGAGAGGAATTCTTTCCCGCAAAAAGCCTAAAAATTATTGCCAGAATTCCCCCATAGACCACATTGGGTATCCTATACTCAAAATCCACAAGTCCTTGTCCTGCCCTCCAGGACACCCCATTGTATCTGGGATAGGGTCAGTCACCAACCCCCTATCCCAATACATGTACTGGTTGCTCCGTCCTCTGTTGAAGGAGGTCCCATCTTACGTGAAAGACACAAATGAATTTCTGGAAGCCCTGCGAGAATTTGACTGGCAGGACGGCTTTTCGCTCGCCTCAATAGACCAGAATTCCAGAGGTAGAGGGGGTAGAGGCCATCAGAGTGGCATTATCAAGCACAGATAAAAGCGGAGACTTTATTGACTTTGTGTTCATCCAAGAAATAAATTAGCAAATGTACATGCAATGGGGTACCCATTGCAGTACTCAGCCGTTGAAGATACAAAGTATCCAATTTATCTTAAAACACAATGCTTTCAAGTTCTAGGATAATTGGTATCTTCAATGGGTGGGTACTGCAATGACTAACCCCGTTGCATGTACGTTTGCAAATTTAGTTCTTGCAATATTTGAAGAGAAATATGTATACTCCTTGGAGAATTCCTTCTTGAAGCATACAAGGCTTTATCTTAGATTTGTGGATGACATCTTCATGGTGTGGCATGGATCTCGGGATTCATTCCAGAAATTTGTGAACACCTGAATGTATCGAACACCATGAACATGGATTCACTTCCAAATTTGGAGGTTCGCAGTTGGAATTCTTGGATGTACAGGTAACGGTGGATCAGGGCATTCTTCCACAAATTCTTTATTACACTTTGACAGTGCCGACCCTCTGCATATTAAAAAATCTTTGCCATACAGCCAGTTTCTGAGGTTAAAGAGGATTAATAGTAACCCAAAACATTATAAAGAACAATCATTAGATTTATATAGGAGGTTTTTGGATAGGGGATACCCTAGATCATTGTTGGATGCAGCTCTTGACAGAGCTAACTTCCCTCTTCCCCCTCCTCCTCCCACCCCAATCCAATCGCGCAAATGCAATAAAGAATAATATGGATGCAATTGATAAAGACAGGATATTTGTTTTTAGTTTTGAATATGTCCCCATAGATAGACAAATCAGGATGGCAATCAACAAGAATTGGCATCTCCTGGAAAAAGAGGAAAGACTGCTGACATAGTAGCAATGGGTACCTTTGGTCACCAGTAGACGCACAACTAATTTGAAAAATGGTGTCACGCCCCCTATCATTTATCAGACTTCTTGTGGATTTGATCAGGCTGGGGAATCTGGGGAAGAAGCAGCTCTATCAAACTGATTCTTGATTTTATATTCCCCAAATTTTATTCAGACTTTATATACAGTCATGGCCAAAAGTTTTGAGAATGACACAAATATTAATTTTTACAAAGTCTACTGCTTCACTTTTTCTAATGGCAATTTGCATATACTCCAGAATGTTATAAAGAGTGATCAGCTTAACAGCAATTACTTGCAAAGTCAATATTTGCCTACAAAATGAACTTTATCCCTCAAAACACATTTCAACATCATTGCAGCCCTGCCTTAAAAGGACCAGCTAACCTCTTTTCAGTGATTGCTCCATTAACACAGGTGTGGGTGTTGATGAGGACATGGCTGGAGATCAATCTGTCATGATTAAGTAAGAATGACACCACTGGACACTTTAAAAGGAGCCTGGTGCTTGGCATCATTGTTTCTCTTCTGTTAACCATGGTTATCTCCAAAGAAACACGTGCAGTCATCATTGCAATGCACAAAAATGACCTAACAGGGAAGAGTATCGCAGCTAGAAAGATTGCACCTCAGTCAACAATCTATCGCATCATCAAGATCTTCAAGGAGAGAGGTTCCATTGTTGCCAAAAAGGCTCCAGGGCGCCCAAGAAAGACCAGCAAGCGCCAGGACCGTCTCTTAAAAGTGTTTCAGCTGCTGGATCGGGCTACCAGCAGTGCAGAGCTTGCTCAGGAATGGCAGCAGGCAGGTGTGAGTGCATCTGCATGCACTGTGAGGCGGAGACTCTTGGAGCAAGGCCTGGTCTCAAGGAGGGCTGCAAAGAAGCCACTTCTCTCCAGAAAAAACATCATGGACAGACTGATATTCTGCAAAAGGTACAGGCAGTGGACTGCTGAGGACTGGGGTAAAGTTATTTTCTCTGATGAATCCCCTTTTGGATTGTTTGGGACATCAGGAAAACGCCTCATTCGGAGAACACAAGGTGAGCGCTACCACCAGTCTTGTCTCATGCCAACTGTTAAGCATCCTGAAACCATTCATGAGCGGGGTTGCTTCTCAGCCAAGGGAATCGGCTCTCTCACAGTCTTGCCTAAAAACACAGCCATGAATAAAGAATGGTACCAGAATGTCCTCCAAGAGCAACTTCTCCCAACCCTCCAAGAGCAGTTTGGCGATCAACAATGCCTTTTCCTGCATGACGGAGCACCTTGCCATAAAGCAAAGGTGATAACTAAATGGCTAAGAGAACAAAACATAGAGATTTTGGGTCCATGGCCTTGAAACTCCCCAGATCTTAATCCCATTGAGAACTTGTGGTCAATCATCAAGAGACGGGTGGACAAACAAAAACCTAAAAATTCTGACAAAATGAAAGCATTGATTGTGCAAGAATGGACTGCTATCAGTCAGGATTTGGTCCAGAAGTTGATTGAGAGCATGCCAGGGAGAATTGCAGAGGTCCTGAAGAAGGGTCAACACTGCAAATATTGACTTGCTGCATTAACTCATTCTAACTGTCAATATAAGCTTTTGTTACTCATATGTTTGCAATTATATTTCTGTCTGTGATAAAAACATCTGTCAAACACATAAAAACCAGAGGGCAGCAGATCATGTGAAAATATAATATTTGTGTCATTCTCAAAACTTTGGCCACGACTGTATATTTATTTGCTAGAAGTCTTATGAAATTCTAATCTATTTGCTAGAACTGATTTTTAAAACATTTTATAGTAATGACGATTTCATAATCACCCTCACTAAAGATTGTGATTTTATATGAGACTTATAACTCACGTCTCATTGTACGGGCATATTATGTATATGGCAAATGCGTTATTGTAAAAGTTTAAAAGATTCTATTGTAATAAATAAATAGATACCGGTGATAGACACATCTTTGAGAGACATGTTGGGACATGTTTAAAATTGTGATTTTATTTGAATCACACATTATTTAGCTCAGAGAATGCTAGAAGTATTTTAAGCTTATATTAGTAATCTGTTGCTGTGTTTCAGTAGAATGTAAAAGCAGTGAATTTTTTTTTCTTGAAATGGGATACAGCACACGTGTTTTCAGAGACAAGCTGCGACAAATGGTAGTCTTTATTGGGGGGCATAGTAATTAGACAGATAGTTGCTTTTCTAACTGCCATAGATAGTGGGCTATGTTTCTGAAGGAGACGGTGATAGACACATCTTTGAGAGACATGTTGGGACATGTTTAAAATTGTGATTTTATATGAGACTTATAACTCCCGTCTCATTGTATGGGCATATTATGTATATGGCCAATGCGGTATTGTAAAAGTTTAAAAGATTCAATTTGTAATAAATAAATAGTTACTTTCATGTATGTTATAGGCTAGCAAGAAATAGACTGCAGTGATTTCAGAGACATGTGAAGTGAGGCTTTTTTTTTTCTCGAGTCTGGCTCATAAATTAGCAGATGCTTACATGGTAAATAGGGAGAATGTGTAGCTTGACAGTTTATGGTCGGGGACGGTCTGGAAATGGTCTATTTACGATGTGTGAAGTGTCATGCCAGATGTCGTAATAATAGGCACCCATTTATGTACCAAAACATAGTTTGAAATTACGATCTGGGAGATGTCAAAAGTAAAAATGACAAATAGTCATAGATGCGAACAAGGTAAAGAGCTTTATTGTTTGAATACTCTACACGTGTGGTAATGAGCATACAAGGTCACGCAGCTGTCATGGTCTGGAAATGGTCTATTTATCTGCTACTTGTTACCTAGGGCATATGAGCCTATGTTTCTGCAGAATTTTATATGAAATGCAAAGTTTGATCAATTATGTATTAAATAGATATCATGCGGATAGCATAGTGTATCAAAAGTGTATTGAATACTGTAATGCTCATATTATATGATAGTAGGCATCTCATTTATATTCATGCATGTGAAAGACAAACTTTTTAGCCTACCAGTGTATCTACTCTTATCTGGTATTTTAAATAGTTACCATACGAATATTGTAGCGAATCAAGGTGTATTAAATAGATTACTGACACGATTCCAGCAATTTGATAACAAATTCACAACAAATTGATATCAAAGTAGCGCATTAAAATATGTTAAATAGATATCAAACGGATATCCCAGTGTGTCAAAGTGTAGCAAATTGATTACTGACACGATACCCACAAATTGGTAAAAAATTGATAGCAAAGTTTGATCAATTATGTATTAAATAGATATGCGGATAGCATAGTGTCTCAAAAGTGTATTAAATACTGTAATGGTCAATATTATATGATAGTAGGCATCTCATTTTATATTCAAGTATGTGAAAGACAAACTTTTTAGCCTACCAGTGTATCTACGCTAATCTGGTATTTTAAATAGTTATAAACAGCAGAAAAAAACATCAACACTTACCTTCCCAGATCTCAGAACAAATGCACTGCAGGGTGCAGCTAGCCCATAAAGCAAGATGTTAGCAGCACAGGTGCAAAATACCAGATGAAACAGCCACTCTCCACATACCCATATAGGGAGGGGTGACTGCCCAGTATACAGTTGCACATTAAAGGCCCCACATAGGGTGCCGTTCACACAAGGATACTGCATAGTGTCCTGTTCACAGCCTATTAGTCACGCCCCTATTCTTCGATTAGGCAGGCTGGCCAGTACACTCTCAATGCGCACCAGTGTGAACACCCCTCATGCGAGACCAAACGTGCTTGGTCTTCGCTGCACCCCGAAAAATACAATGCAAGAAATACAAAAATAGTGGGGTATTAGTTGATATTTTTTTGTCAAAATACGTAAGCTTGTAACCTGCGCCAAAGGTCCCCACGCTTACAAGTCCTACACTACACTATCCAGCAAAGCCACTAAAGGAGACTCAAGGCCTCCAAAAATTCAATATAAACAGCAGAAAAAAACATCAACTCTTACCTACCCAGATCTCAGAACAAATGCACTGCAGGGTGCAGCTAGCCCCATAAAGCAAGATGTTAGCAGCACAGGTGCAAAATACCAGATGAAACAGCCACTCTCCACATACCCATTTAGGAGAGGGTGACTGCCCAGTATACAATTGCACAATAAAGGCTCACATAGGGTGCCGTTCACACAAGGATACTGCATAGTGTCCGGTTCATGCAGTATCCTTGTGTGAACAGCACCCTATGTGGACCTTTATTGTGCAATTGTATACTGGTATTTTGCCACCTGTGCTGCTAACATCTTGCTTTATGGGCTAGCTGCACCCTGCAGTGCATTTGTTCTGAGATCTGGGTAGGTAAGAGTTGATGTTTTTTTCTGCTGTTTTATATGAATTTTTGGAGCCTTGAGTCTCCTTTAGTGCTTTGCTGGACAGTGTATTTAACCCCTTCCCGACCCACGACGCCGGCGTCATGAAAACCTGTGCCATCCCGACCCATGACGACGTCGGCGTCATGCTATAAATCATGTTCCTGCGGGCCGGGAGACCGGGGTCACTGAAAGGTCACCCGACCCGCAGTAACAGGACCCTTACTGCATCACCACAGGGGGGTTGGCTTAACCCCCACGTGGCCACGATCGCTCTGATTGGCTGTTTCACTTTTAACAGCCAATCAGAGCAATTTGTAATATTTCACCAATGAAACTGGTGAAATATTACAATCCTGCCATGGCCGATGCTGCAATAGCATCTGCCATGGCTGGACACCAAGATCTGACCCCCCCCACACCAAGTCACGGCGGTGTTCGGCTCCCCTGCTCCTGCATCCGCTGCCCCCACCTACCGATCCCCCCCCTCACCTTCCGACGCCCCCTACTCACCTCTCCCGGTCCACCGATGTCCCTGGATCCGTCCCGGCGGCTGCCCGGGATTCTTCATGGGCGCCGCCATCTTGGAAAATGGCGGGCGCATGCGCAGTGCACCCGCCGGCGGCGCATGCGCAGTGCGCCCTCCATTGTACAGAAATTTATTTTGATCACTGTGATAAACTGTCACAGTGATCAAAATAAAAAAAAGTAAATGAACCCCCCCTGTCACAGGTAGGGACAAATAGGTAGGGATTTTGCTGCTGATCCGCGCTGATTTTGCTGCGGATCCGCGGCGGATTTTCGCTTCTGATCCGCGGCGGATTTGGCTGCTGATCCGCCGCGGATTTGGCTGCTGTTCCACGGCGGATTTGGCTGCTGATCCGCGGCGGATTTAGCTGCTGATCCGCGGCGGATTTAGCTGCTGATCCGCGCGCGGGGGATTTTGCTGCTGATCCGCGGCGGATTTTGCTGCTGATCCGCGGCGGATTTTGCTGCTGATCCGCGGCGGATTTTGCTGCGATCTGCGGCTGATTATCTGCTGATTCATCTGCGCTAGCGGGTATAGCATAACGCGATCGCGTTATGCTATACCGTTACCAGCCGGTCAACGCTACGTGTTGAACGGGCTGGTAAAACGAAATAATAACCCAGCCTTAGGGTTAGAACTAGGGTTAGGGTTAGCATTAGGGTTAAGGTTAGAATTACGGTTAGGGTTGGAATTTGGGTTAGGGTTGGAATTAGGGTTAGGCTTGTGGTTAGGTTTATGGTTAGAGTTGGGATTAGGGTTAGGGGTGTGGTTGGGGTTAGGGTTTATGATTAGGGTTAGGGTTGGGGTTAGGGTGTTGTTGGGGTTAGGGCTGGAGTTAGAATTGAGGGGTTTCCACTATTTAGGCACATCAGGGGGTCTCCATACGCGACATGGCGCCACCATTGATTCCTGCAAATTTTGCGTTCAAAAAGTCAAACAGTGCTCCCTTTATTCCAAGCCCCGACGTGTGCCCAAACAGTGGTTTTATCCCCACATATGAGGTATCAGCGTACTCGGGAAAAATTGAACAACAACTTTGGGGGTTCTAATTTCTCCTGTTAACATTGGGAAAAAAAATTGGGACTAAAAAATTATTTTTGTGGAAAAAAAATGATTTTATATTTTCACGGCTCTGCGTTATAAACTTCTGTGAAGGACTTGGAGATTCAAAGTGCTTATCACACATCTATAGGAGTTCCTTGGGGGATCTATTTCCAAAATGGGGTCACTTGTGGGGAGTTTCTACTGTTTAGGCACATCAGGGACTCTGCACCTTAACATGACGCCCGAAGACCATTCCATCAAGTGGCATTTCAAAACGTCACTACTTCCCATCCGAGCCCTGACGTGTGCCCATACAGTAGTTTTCTCCCACGTATGGGATATCAGCATACTCAGGACAAATTGGACAACAACTTTTGGGGTCTAATTTCACATGTTACCCTTGGGAAAATAAAAAAATTGGGGACTAAAAGATCCTGATTGTGGAAAAAATATATTTTTTTATTTTCATGCCCGGGCGTTATAAACTTCTGTGTAGCCCTTGGGGGTTCAAAAGTGCTCACCACACATCTAGATAAGTTCTTTGCGGGTCTAGTTTCCAAAATGGGGTCACTTGTGGGGAGTTTCTACTGTTTAGGCACATCAGGGCTCTGCAAACGTAACAAGATGCCCGCAGACCATTCCATCAAGTCGGCATTTCAAAGCGTCACTACATCCCTTCCGAGCCCTGACGTGTGCCCAAACAGTGGTTCCCCCCCACATATGGGGTACTAGCGTACTCAGGACAAACTGGACAACAACTTTGGGGTCCAATTTTCCTGTAACCATTGTGAAAATAAAAAATAGTGGGCTAAAAAATCATTTTTTGAGAAAATAAAATGATTTTTTTTTTTTCACGGCTCTGTTTTTAAAAATTCTGTAACACCGGGGGGTTAAAAAAGGCTCACAACATTAAATAATTTCCCTTAGGGGCATTTCCAAAGGGGGTCATTGGGGGGACCCCAAATTTTTTGGCACACGGAATTTCCAAACGACTGGCAACCCAAATTGCATATTTTTTTTCAAAAATCAAATGGCGCCCTTCCCTTTTGACCCTGCCGGCCCCCAACGGGTTTATACCCATAGAGGTATCGTGTACTCAAAAATTGCCAAAAAAATTTTGGACCAATTTATACTTTCCCCTTAAAAAATGAAAAAAATGGGGCAAAAGAAAATTTTTGTAAAAAAAAAGTATTTTTTTTTTTAGGATAAATTTGAAAAGCACCGGGGGGTTCAAAGTGCTCAATGCATCAGAAAACCCTTTAGGGGTCTTTTCCAAAATGGGGCATTGGGGGGGGCCCCAATGTTTAGGCACACAGGGCGCCCAAATGCGCAGGAAACCCGCAAAATTTCCACATATTTCCTTAAAAAAAGTAAAGGCGCCCCTTTCCCTCGGGCCCCTCCGGCGCCCTACGGGGTTTATGACCACTAGAGGTTTTTGCCAGGGAAATTGCCCAAAAATTTTAGACCTTTTTTATCCGACCCCATTAAAAATGAAAAAATTGAGCAAATAAAATTTTTTTTGGAAATTTTTTAAAAATTCCCTTTTTTTTCCCTTTCCCTTGCTTTTTCCCCGGGAAAGCACCGGGGTTAAAAAATCTTTTTAAATGTATTTTTTTGAGACTGGGGGGGCGTTTTTAAGGTGCCTTTTGGGTATTTTCTGCCAAAACCCCTCAAAGTGATTAAAATTGGGGCCCTAAAAAAAAAATGGTTTTTAAATTTTGCTGTAAAAATGAGAAACCTGGAATTTTAACCCTTATAATTTCCTAAAAAAAAAAATGTTTTTTCCCCAAAATTGGCATGAAAAGTAGAAAGGGAAATGTTTTTTTTAACTATTTTGTGCCAATAATTTTTGGTTTTAAAAAAAAAAAATTAAAAAATTTAAAATTTAAAAATTTTAAAATTTTTTCCCCAAATTTCCATTTTTTTAAAAAAAAAACGCAAAAATTTCGCCAAATTTTACCAAACATGAACCCAATATGTCATAAAAAAAAAATCTCGGTACCCGACGTCCCCCTCTCCGGCGGGCGTTTCCCCTGGCAGCGTCCCTCCAGGGGGGACTCGCCCCCCTTACCCCGCTCATTCCCCTTTCCCCCCTGGGGGGGCACGCGCCCCTTCCCTGTTATGGACTTAGGGCCCGCCCGCGCGCTCCCCCCCTTTTTAAAGGGGCCCCGCGCATCTTTCAAAAACCCCGGGCCCAAAAGGAGGGCCCACCCTATTTAAAAATACTTCCTCCTTATGGAGGGGCCCGGGAATTTGTTGTTGCCTGTTTAACGTTCACCCCAGGGGCCGTTCCAGTTCCTCCTGTTTCCCGCCATTTTTCCCTTTTTCTACCTGTCCCAAACCGCTGGGTTCGGCCATCACGCACCCCTCGGCAATTCCAAACCTCGCCTCTCCGGGGGCCTCATCTGCCTTCCTGAAGCCCCTGGGGTTCGGGCCTCACCGCGGTGCCAGGCTTTTCCGAGACCTCCCTGCTCACTTGGGGGGCCTTCCGCCCCTCTCCCCGAAACCCACCTGGGGGTTTTTCCCACCGGGTTCCTGGGTATTTCCCGAAACTCCCCCTGCTCACGGGGCGCTCTCGCCTTGCCTGCAAACCCCTACCGGAGGTTGGCCTCCCCCGGGGTGCCTGGGGTACCCCGAGACTCTCCCGCTCACTTGGGGGGGCCTCGTCTCCCGCCCCTAGGGGGGGTCCCCATCTGGTCGTATATACCTGTATTCGGACTCCCCCGCCTTGCCTCCGTTTTTCCCCGAATCCCCGGTCATTTTCCGTGCTACCTGCCTGTCTACCCGAGACTCCCCCTCACTTGCCGTGACTACCCCCTGTTTGCCAAGACGCCCCTCACTGGGGCCTGACTCCTGCCTTCTACCCCGGCTGCCCCGGTCACTTCCGTGAAAACCCCCTGTCACCCCAAAAGGCCCCTGTCATTCTGTGCCACCCCCCGTTTACCAGAGACCCCCCGGGACTTTCCTGACCCCCCTTCGCCCCGGCCCCCCCGTCACTTTCAGTGATTCCCGCCTCCCCCCGCCACCCCCCCTTTACAAGAAAGCCTCCTTGTATAATAAAGCTCGGGGTTCCGCCCCCAGACCCGTTACAGTTTGCTGGCCAGGAAGGTGGCCCCAAAATCCCTCCTTTGACCTTGTCAGAACTTCTCTCAGAGGTTTAAAAGGAGCCCTCCTGGGTCATCGCGGAAGTTAAATTTCCCCCCGGAACCCTGAACTTCCCGCAACCACCCGGGGCCATGGTCCGGTCCGGTTTTCCCTGCTTCCTTCTGTGGTTTCCTTTCCGGACCCGACTTTCAGCTCCTCCTCGGGGTTTTTTGGGGACCCCCCGGGTCGGGGTTTCAATTTAAACCCTGCACCCGCATTTTAATCCTGGCACACCCTTTAACTCGACCCGGGGCCAAAAAATTTCCCCTTAAACTGTCCCTCTCCCCCGGAAGGGCCCTTGGGGGCCCCCCTAAATCCCCTTTGGGGGGAGAAAACCCCTGGTGTCGACCCGTTTTCTTTTTTTCTCAGCCCCTTTCCGGGAAAAGGATTCGACAACCCGGGCGGGAAAAAACCCCCCCTGCTTTAGTTCTGCTGCGTCCCGGCAAAAGGGAATCCACCTGGGTCAATATGCCCTACGGTTCCGTACCCCCCTCAGTGGCTTTTTGGGGGAAAGGCTCGATATCTGTCTTTTTTTGGGAAAAGGGGGTTTTCCCGGGCCCTAAAAAAATGAACTTGCCGGGCGGGACAAATTTAACCCTCTCATGACCAAAAACCCCTTTTTTAAGAATTGATCTTCTTTTTGGGAGCGCCTTTAAAGGGGGCACCCTAAAAAAGGGGTTTTCCCCCCGTCTAACCCTTCTTTTCCCGGGACCCGTAAAATCCTTCCGTTTCTCCCCCCGGTACACCTTTGAGCCTTTTTTTTGGGCCCCAAGGTTTTTTGGGGGGGCCAAAAACCCAAAAGGTCAAAGCCCCAGGGCTTACGCCCTGGCCCAAAAGGGGGTTTTTCTTGGCCCGTAAGGGGGGCACTGGAACCCCCCCTGCCCAGAAGGCGGGAAAAACCCCCTTTTTGGTTTTTTTCGGGGGAAAAGGCCCCCCCAACAAAAAAAATTTCCCTTCATCCCGCGCTTTTAGTCTCAAAATTTTTCCCGGTGAGAAACCCTTTCTTCAACTAGCCCAACTTTTTCGGGCAGCCGGGAAAATTTTTTTTAAGGCTCTTTAGGAAAAATGGGATTCCACCAAAAAACCCCTGGGTGAACCAGTATCTGTTGCTGCTGTGGATGGGGGGTCTCCCCCCCACGTCCCCTCCAACTTTTCAAATTTAAGCCCCAAAACCCGCCCGGTGGGAATGTTCATTCTGGAGATTCTTTATGTTCTCCCGGACTCTTCACGCTTTTTTACAGGGCGCCTTGGGCCCCAAAAATTTCACCCCTGCTCGACGGAACTGGGAGATTCCCTTTCGGGGGAAGGGCTTCAAAAAAACGTTTTTTGGTTCCTTTCATTTTCCCCCCCCCCCCTTTTTCCCAAAAACCAAAATAACTACCAGGGCCCCCGATTCCCCATTGGTTTTTCGTGATTCTTTAATTTAAAAAGGGGAAACAGAGACAACCCCCCCCAAGCCGTTTTGATTTTCCCCCCCCACCTGCTACCCCCTATTTCCCTCCCCCCCCGGGGGTTTTCCCCCCGTCCCGCTGAGACCAGGCGGTGTCCGAAAATATCGAGGAGGGGAATTTTTGGGCCAAAAGGGTTTTACCGGAAATTAAAACCCCCCGCGGGAGAGGGGTTTTTTTTTTTAAAAAAAAAAAACGGTTTTCTCCCCCTTTTTACTACAGAGGGGCCCAAAATTTTTATCCGGTAAGAAAAAGTACCCTCTTCCCTCATTCCCAAAATTTTTTGATGCTGGGGGGGCTAAAACTTCACCAAAATGGTCCCCCGTGGGGCATTTTTAAAAAAGTCCTAAAAAGCGGGGGGGGTAAGGAAGCGGAAATTTTTAAAACCCCCGGGGGGGGGCCCCCCAAATATTTGGGATGCCCCCTTTTTCTCTGGAAAAATCCCCCCCCGTTTTTTTTGGGGGTCAATTTACCTTTCGGGACCTTCTCTCCCTCTTTGGTGTACCTAGAAACATCTTTGGGTTTTTCTCCCCCTCCCCGTCTCACCGGAGGGGGTTGTCAGGGGTTTTTCTCAGGCGAATCAACCCCATGCCAAATTTTTAGAAGTGCCTCTTTTAGCGACCCCCGCTTTTCCCCTTTTGGGGGGACATATTTCTCAACAGGCCCACGAATGGGGTCCGGGGAAAAATGTTGCCATCGAGAAAAGGGGCCCCCACCGGGGGGTTTTTTGGCCCCTTTTAGCGGTTCCCCGGGTTCGCCCAAATTAAATTTTTGCCTTTTTTACCCCACTTCTTTCCCCAAATGCCCAATTTTTGCGCTCCCCCAAGGTTCTAAACCCCAAAAATGGCCCCGAAGAGAGGGGGCCCCTTTTTTTCTTTAAAACCAAAACGGGGGCATTCGTCTAAACGCGGCCCCGCTGGTCAGAGAAAGACCCTCCGCTCATTACCGGCATTACTGGTGGGCCAAACCCGCCAGGGCGTAATAGATTTGTTTCTGCCTTGGGGCTCCTGTGCCCCCAAAAAAAGTTCCGAGACACCTTTTTTGCCTACCCTCTTTTCCCCTTCCCGTACCCGTGCCCCCCGGCGCATTGCCATGGACCAAACAGATTGCCCGTCTCGGTTTTACGGCATTTGGTCATCATTCCAAGATGGCTACTTCATTCCCCCGCCAGGGGTTCCCTCTGCACCCGAGTTGGCTAAAACTTTATCCGCCAATCTTCCGCTTCATGGTCTGCCTCGTCCATGGGGGTTTGGATCGGGGGGTACGTTCACCTACGTTTCTGGAGCCACTTTAAGTTGCAGACGCACCCCGGATTTCCCTCCGCTTTCCCCCCGCAGTCCAAAGACAAAACGAGCGAATCTTTAGAATCACCATTTTCCGGGACTTCGAAAAGCCCCCCAAATTTTGATGGGTGGATCTCCTCCTTGGGCCGAATTCCTTACAACAATCACGAGAGCGAATCTTCCTCCAAATCTCCCCTTTTTTAGTTTCGGTCAACACCCTCGGGTCCCTTTTTGCTCCCTCTGTGGCAATCCGCTGCGGAACTCTGGTTAACGAATTTTCCTCCATATGGGAGAGTCCCGGGCCGCACTCATTCTGTCATCCGAGCCATGAAGAAACACTGACAAAAAAAGTTGGATCCTCCCCAATTCCGTCCTGGGGGTAAGGTGGCTTTTCTCCCAAAATATGGGTCAAGATTCCTTCCTACAAGTTTTGGCCCTTTGGTTCATCGGCCTTTTGAGCATCATCCCCATCAACCCTGTCCTATAAATTGAAACTCCCGGCCAATTTGCGGATTCCTAACTCCTTTCCCGATCTCTCCTCAAAACGGGGTATTAAATCTTTTGTCAAAACTACAGGGACCCTTGCCCAGTTCTGAAGATTATTTTAGGTAGAGAACTTTTGGCCACCAAAAAAGGGAGGAAAAGACCATTTTCTGGTGGGTTGGAAGGGGTTTGGTCCAGAGGGGGAAAGTGGGGGGTCGGGAGAACATCCAGCCCCTTCCCTTTCCCATAAATTTCTTTTGGCCTAAAGAAGGGGGGGGCCCAGGGGGGGGGACTTTTGCGCCGACGTCCCTCCCTCTGCAGGCAGGACGCTTTTCCCCTGCGACAGCGCCTCTGCCAGGCAGGGACGCGCCCCTTTACCCGCTCACGTCCTCCTTCCGTCCTCGGGGCCCCCGTGCTCCCCCCTCTTTGGCTAGGGCGCGCGCCCGCGCCTCCCCCGCTTTAAAAGGGGCCGCGCGCATCTTTAAAAGTCCCCCCCCAATGCCCCAGGGGCTCCACCCTATATAAAGTACTTTCCCCCTTAATGGGGGGCCCCCGAGCAATGTTTGTTCCTGTTTTAAAATCTGCTTTACCCCCGGGGCCCCTTTCCAGTTACCGCCTGTTTCCCCCAGTTTTCCTGTTTTCTACCTGTCCGCAAGCCTGCCCCGGGAGGTTTCGGGCCCTCACTGCGGTGACCATCGGCAATTCCAGAGTCTCGCCTGCTCACTGGGGCGCCTCTCCATCTGCCTGCAAAACCCACCGGAGGTTTTGGGCCTCACCTGCGGGTCCTGGCTATTCCCAAAACTCTCGCCTGCCAATTTGGGGGGGGCTCATCTGCCACTCCGCACCACCCCGAGGGTTTGGGCCATCACCGCGGTGTCCATCGGCTATTCCCGGACTCTCGCCTCTCATTTGGGGGGGCCCCATCTTTTATCGCCTGAGCCTACCGGGGGCTCCACCATTCAGGTCGTTATACCTTTCCATCAAAGGGGCTGCCCCCGGCCCCTTGCCTCCTTTTTCCCAAACTGCCCCCTCACTTGCCGTGAACCTGCTGTCTCCCCCGAGACTGCCCCGGTACTTGCCGGCTCCCCCCTGTTTGTCCCAAAACGCCCCGTCACTTTTCCGGGGACTCCCCGCCTGTCACCCAGAGACTGCCCCCCTCACTTGCCCGGGCACCCCCCCTGTTTTTTCCGAGACTGCCCGGTCCCCTTTTCCGGACCCCCCACCTGTCTTCCAGGAAATCCCCCGTCACTTGGGCAGTGCTTCCCTCCGCTCCCGACCGCCACCCGCTCCTTTCAAGGAAAAGCCCCCTTGTAAAATAAAGCTCAGAGGTTCCGCCCCAGACCGTTACACCAGAACGCTAGGACCGTTAAGCGTTCCTGGTTATTACCTCATAAAGGGGCCGGTCAAATTGCAAAAAATGGCAGGGCTTTAATCAAAAAAGGCTGGGGGATGAGGGGTTAAAGTTACCATATGAAAATTGAGGGAATCAAGGGGGTATTAAATTTTATTATGACACGATTCCCCGCAATTGATAACAAATTTCCCAAAAAATTGATACAAGTAGCGCATTAAAGTGTGTTAAAAAAATATCAACGGGTATCCCGTGTTTCAAAGTTAGAAATGATTACTGACACGATACCCCCAAATTAGTAACAAAGATACAAAGTGATACAAAGTGTATTAAATAGATACAGGGAACAAAGTCAAAAGCTCTTTTTTAAGCCAGATACTTAAACAGAATTATTTATATAGGCCTTTATTTAAGTCCTAAAATATTTTTTTTTTTTATTGACAATTTGATACAAAAACAGTACGGGTCTTTTTAAAATAAAGAACGGACACCTTTTGGAATAAATGTTTGTTTTATTGAACAAAATCAATTATATGTTAAAAGCGTGGAATAAATTCCATTGTTCAATTAGATTTAATCATTACCCCATTTCCAGAACTCCACAAAAATCGAAAAAAAAAATCTTTTTTTAGTACAAAAATATAAAGAAAACAAAATATTTCTTTTGGGACCAAAAGGACATCTAGGGGTCTGAGGTCCCCCTAGCCCAAAATGAGTGTTGTTTCTGCAGCATTTGATAGAAATTTAACCCTGTAAATACCCCTTTTCTCTATTTTTTCCTAGGGGATAGGTTTATGATCTGCTACAAGACTAAGGAAAGGGAATTCGTCCTACAAAAGGACGAGCTGGGTCCCCCCACATGGAACGGGGAAACCTGATCCGGACCAGACCCCTAAAGTCCCTCTAGTCTAACAAAACCCAATTTCGAGGGAGGAATCCCTACAAATTTGGGACGGTGAAAGGTGACACCCCTAACAGAAAGTGTAGCAGGGAAAATAAAAAGAAAAAAAAATACAAGAGATACAAATCTAGCAAAACACAGAGAAGGGCCCCAAACACCCCCCCAAAACTTAAAAGTAGATAAAACAAAGAAGTCAGCAAGGCCAAAGGGGGGAACCAGACTAAAAAGGGAAAAAGGGCATGTGACCAGCAAAATGAAACAAAAACCCAACAAGAGGGTTCTAACATACCCCCCCCTAAGAGGATCCTTCCCTCCCCAACTTTTCTTTTCCGGAAACCCTTGTGAAAAAGTCTGACAAGTCAACGCAAACATCACCGCCCCACCCCTGAGTTATCCTCGGGCCTAACCCTTCCCCCGACGGGATGAAACCCCCCTATAAAAGTTAAATTTAGGATGCGGGGGAAAACTCAATTGCCCGTCCCCCACCACCAGGGGGCAGTGGCCGAGAAAGCTCCATCTAACCTCACTTTTTTTCAAGAGAGAAACATGAAACACCGGGTTAACTTCCCGGAGGTGGGAAGCTCCAACTTAACAGCAATTTTGGTTTAAAACCGAAGCACCTTAAAGGGGGACTACAAACTTGGGACCCAATTTTTTAGACGGAACCCCAAGCGCAATTCTAGAGGAAACCAAACCCTTTACCAATAGCAAACCAAAAATCTTGTCGTTTTTATCAAAAACACTTGGTCTTTTGTTAGCCTCCCCGAAGATTCCACGCACATCAGTCCAAAAATCTCTCCAAAAAACCAAAAAAAAATTTTCCCCCTCAGGTACAGCCAATCCCAACTTGGAAAAACCCAAAAGACGGATGTTCCCCGTACAAAAAAAAAAAAAGGCGAACAACCACAGAAGCGGATGTATGGGGTTTTTAAGGCAAAATCACAAATGGCAGAAACCAACCACCCCCCCTTGATTTAATTCACAAAAAAAGCAAGAACTGAACAACCCGGGTTTTTTTCCCTTTTTTTTGGCCAAAGACTCCAATGATCCGGAGAAAACACAAAAAACTCCCAACCTTCACAAAAGCGCGCCAAAAAAAGCCACAAACGAGATCCCCTACGGAAACATGTCATGGAACCCCCATGTAGTCTGACTATTTCCTTACAAAAGGGGCCCTTTGCGAGAGTCTTAGGCAGGGCAGTTTTATGAAAGGAACCAATGACACATCTTGTAAAACGGTCCAGACCACCCAGTGACATAAAACCCCCATGGGGGAAGGTCATAAAAAAGTCCATAAATGTGTCCAAGGTGCACTAGGGACCCCAGAGGGGAAAGCAACACCGCAGCAGGGTATAGAAGACTTAGATCTACACACACAGTCATTTACGCACCCCCTTAAAGACTTTTCCCTTTTGCCACCGGCCCCCAAAAACGCGACCCCCCAAAATCTCCTTTGGGCTCAGAGATTCCAGGATGACCTGCCAACCCAGAGTCATAACATTCATCAAACAAACCCCTCAGGGTACCAGGCACAAAAAAACCCCCATGCGCGTGTTAATGGGGGATTTTCCTTGCTTTAAGAATCCATCTTCCCGCACGGGGTCCAAAACAGCAATAACAAAACCCCCCCCTTGCAAGTGTTTTCCTCCTCCTCCTCAGTACCCACCCTAGGGAAAAGGCCCAGCAAAGCATCAGCTTTAACTTTTTAGTACCCGGGATTAAGAAAAGGAAAATTAAAAACCTGGAAAAACAGTGCCCACTAGCCTGACGGGGATTCAAAACGTTTGGCACACAAGTAGATCAGATTTTTATGATCGGGGAAGCTTGAATGGGAAATTCCGCTCCCCCAAAAAATGACGCCAGTGTTTAAATCAGTTTAATTGCCCAAAATTCCCCATTACCGTATCATAATTTTTGTTAGCTCGAAAATTTCTTTGAAAAAAAAAGCACAGGGATTACCATCCGCTTTGCCTGAACAAAACCCGCCCGACCCCCCAAAAAGCACAACCTCACCAAAATGGTTTAGTCACACAGGCTGCGTAAGGGGTGAAGAGCTGAACCTTCCTTTAGCAACCAAAAACCCCAATGGCCTCGTAGTCCACTAACCCCCTCAGCACCTTTCCTGGGGAGATCGGTCAGAGTTTGGCAATCACAGAAAAAAACTTTTATGAATTTTTTAAAAATTGGCGAACCCCAAAAACCTCTGTATTATTTCACACCAATAGGTTAGGCCATTCCTGCACGCTTGCACTTTTCACGGCCCTTCAAAACCTCACGGGACAATGTAGCCCAAAAAAATAAGTTCCCGTACAGCAACCCCATTTTTTCGTTTGGCAAAAAATGAATTATCACTCAGTAACTGAATACTTCACGCACACTCCCCAAGAGACTCCAAATCCGGGGAATAAACAAAAAGTCTCCAAAACACAACCACACTTCTGCCCACAAGGTCTAAGGATGCAATTTTAAGATTCGAAAAATGCCGGGGCCCCGGAAATCAAAAGGGGATACCAGATTTTCAAAAGACCCGTGGAGTGTTAAACGCGTTTCCATTCCCCCCTCCTTTATGCCAAAAAATGATGCCCCCCAAGATCAAATTTTTGAGAACCAATGGCCCCCACTAAAATGGTTAAACAAATCAGGGGCAATGGCAGGGGGAAGGAGCGTACAGTAATCTTATAATCTCACAAAATAGACAAGGCCCTTAAAAACCCCCGCCTTTTTTTAACAAAAAAAAAACCAAAACCGCCACAGGAGACTTGGGAAGGGCCCATGTGACCGGCGGGCCAAAATTTCTGTATGTATTCCCCCCAAAGCCTTTTCTCAGGAAAGTCAAATTAAATAAACGACTTTTAGGGAAGAGTCGCTCCGGGACAAATTTAATTGCACAATCAAACTCTATGAGGGGGCAAACCTCATTCTTTATCAAAAAAATTTTTCCAAAAAATCCTGAATTGGTAATTCCCCCTTAACACAGCACAATCGCCCGTTACAACATTGTCTAACAAATTTACCCCGGGGTTAAAATTTTATTGGTAGACCAAGCCATACCGGGATTGTGAAATTTTAAAACCCGGGGAACCCCAAAACACCCTAGGGCAAATTATTCAAAACCCCCAAATCAATTCCTTGAGAACACCATTAAATTTTAAAAGGAAATTCACAGATAGGTGATAACATTTTTTTTAAGGGAGAACCCTCCCAGACACCAAAATTAATGGGGGAAACAGGTTTGGGTTTTAATTTTAGTTTTTTTTTTCCCAAAAAATTTCCCCTCATCACATTTAGAGTTGAACCACAAACCACCAAACCCAAACTCATTAAAACCCCCTCAACGCGTGGGAGCGAAAGGAAAACCCCTTCCCCCCCCAATTCTGGGGGAAAAATCAAACTTTCCTTTTACTTCTCTCTCCCATCCCAAACAGTAGTTTATTCCCCACATATGGGGGATCAGCGTAAATCTGACCCCAAGATTATTGTGAAATTTTCCTATTTCTTCTGTTACCCTTGGAAAATAAAAAACTGGGCGAAAATATTTTTTTGTAAAAAAATAAATTTTTGTTTTTAAAACGCTGTAAAATTTTAAACTTCTGTGAACACTTGCTTCAAGCCTCACCACACACTAAATAAGTTCCTGTGGGGGCTATTTTCCAAAATGGGTCACTTTTGGGATTTCCACTTTAGGCGCATCAGGCTCTCCAAATGCGACATGACCCCCCAGAAACCATTCCACAAAGTCTGCAATCCAAAAAGTCACTACTTCCCTTTCCGCCCGACAGCCCCTACGAGTTTCTCCCACAATGGGGATCAGCTACTCAGGGCAAATGACAACAACTTTTGGGTCCAATTCCCTTTCCCTGTAAAAGTAAAAATGGGCGAAAAAACATTTTTGTAAAAAAAAAAAGGATTTTTATTTTAACGCTGTGCGTTATAAACTCTTAAGCACTTCGGGGTTCAAAGTGCTCACCACACATCTAGGTAAGCCTTTAGGGCATTTCCAAAATGGGGGACTTGGGGGGTTCCCCGTTTAGGCCTCAGGGGGTCCCAAAACGACAGACCCCCCAACCATCCATCAAATCTGCAAACCAAAAGCACTACTTCCCTTTTCCCACCCTACTCCCCTACATAGTTTTCTCCCACATATTTATCGCGACTCAACAAATGGACAACAACTTTTTGGGGCCAATTTTCCTGACCCTTTGGGAAAAAAAAAATTGGGGGGAAAAAATCATTTTTGTAAAAAAAAAAAGGATTTTTATTTTTACGGCTGTGCGTTATAAACTTCTGTGAAGCACTTCGGGGTTCAAAGTGCTCACCACACATCTAGATAAGTTCCTTGTGGGTCTATTTTCCAAAATGGGGTCACTTGTGGGGGTTTCCACTGTTTAAGGCGTATCAGGGGCTCTCCAAATGCGACATGACGCCCCCAGTACCATTCCATCAAAGTCTGCAATCCAAAACGTCACTACTTCCCTTCCGAGCCCTGACGTGCACCCATACAGTATGTTTTCTCCTACAATATTGGGTATCAGCGTACTCAGACAATTGGACAACAACTTTTGGGTTCCAATTTCTTCTGTTACCCTTGTGAAAATAAATATTGGGGGCGAAAAAATCATTTTGTGTAAAAAAAAAAAAAGGATTTTTTATTTTAAAGGCTGTACGTTATAAACTTTAGTGAAACACCTGGGGGTTCAAAGTTCTCACCACACATCTAGATAAGTTCCTTGAGGGTCTAGTTTCCAAAATGGTGTCATTTGGGGGGTTTCCACTGTTTAGGCAGATCAGGAGCTCTCCAAACACGACATGGCGTCCAGCCATTTCTGCGTTGAAAAAGTAGATGCGCCTCCTTCCCTTCCAAACTCTGCCATGCACCCAAACAGTGGTATACCCCCACATATGGGTATCAGTGTACTCAGGACAAATTGCACAATAACTTTTGGAGTCTTGTTACCCTTGGAAAAATAAAAATTGCGGTGAAAAGATCATTTTTTGTGGAAAAAATATGATTTTTAAATTTTACGGCTCTACGTTATAAACTTGTGTGAAGCACTTGAGGGTTCAAATTGACTCACCAAAGATCTAGATAAGTTCCTTAGGGGTCTAGTTTCCCAAATGGGTCATTTGTGGGGGTTTCCCACTGTTTAGGCACATCAGGGCTCTCCAAATGCAACATGGCATCCAATCTCAATTCCAGCCAATTTTGGTTGGAAAAAGTCAAATGGTGCTCCTTCACCTTCCGAGCTCTGCCGTGCGCGCCAAACAGTGGTGTCCCCCCCACATATGGGGCATCAGCGTACTCAGGACAAATTGGACAACAACTTAATGTGGTCCAATTTCTCCTGATAAACCCTTGGGAAAATAAAAATTAGTGACAAAAAGATAATTTTTGTGGGAAAAAATAGGATTTTTTATTTTCATGCCCGGGCATTTTAAACTTGTGTGAAGCACTTGGGGTTCAAAGGCTCACCAAAGATCTAGATAAGTTCCTAGGGGGTCTAGTTTCCAAAATGGGGTCACTTGTGGGGGATTTCCACTGTTTAGGCTTTATCTGGGGCAAATGCAAAACGGAACATACCCCCATCAACTCTGCATTCCAAAACGTTACTACTTCCTTCCAAGCCCTGCCGTGCGCCCAAACAGTTTTCCACCCCCACATAGGGGTATCAGCGTACTCCCGGACAAATTGGACAACAACTTTTGGGGTCCAAATTCCTGGGAAAATTCAAAAATTTAGGACTAAAAAATCATTTTAATTTTTTTTTTTTTTTTTTCACACCCCAGGCATTATAAACTTTTGTGAAACACTTGGGGGGTTTAAAGTGCTCACAACAGATCAGATAAGTACCTTAGGGGGTCTAGTTTCCAAAAGGTGTCACTTGTGGGGGTTTCCACTGTTTAAAGGGGCATCAGAGGTTCTCC
>JARQOD010011650.1:0-22633 GCA_033576555.1 Oophaga sylvatica
GTTGTTACCCATCTTCCTCAGTAAATCAGCCACTTTATGGGCAATCATGGGCATGGCATGACCATACATATGGCTGATGTCGGTAACACTGCTCTTGTGACCGTTATTCTAGCTTATTTGCAGAACATATTCCTGCCCATGGTATAAATGTGGGTTGGGGTTAAACCTTATTCACTCATTTTTGCTATCCATGTGTTGTTGTTTTTTTTCCATGGACAGCCCAAGAACATTATACTTGTGCTGAATGATGGTCCATGACCACTGAAAGGAAGTTGCAATAAAACGGAACCAATTTTTTGCACTTGTATGTTGCAATGTGCCCTCATTAGCCTGCATTATGCTGAGACATAGCATCACCATACATTGCAGACCAGCTCTATGGCTGTTCTAGTCCGACTGACAATTGAGACAGCCAAAAACAGTTGCTCCTGGGCCACACCATGCTGCCGCCATCCCCGTCACGCATCCCGATTTCACTGATATCTGCATCCTCGCGATAGCGGGGAATTACAATGGTGGAAGATGGAGCTGACGGCTCCTTCTTCCACCAATCAGCACGTATGACAGAGACAGCAGACACAATAATGTCATTATATGGCGTCTGTTGTGTGAAGCACCAGTATACTCTGGTTTTCCTAATGAAAAAGTTGGCCCAAAGTGGTCAATCTTGTACAATGTCACTTCTGGATTTCTTATTTGTAACACCAGCAGCACAGGCTATTCTTCTACTACTTGTTTCACAGGGTGGGATTGCCAGATCTGAGGGTGCTGCAGCAGCTGCCAATCCTTGAGTCTTCAGTTGTTGGGTTATACAACCCCAAATATTGAGCAGTAACCATACCCCTCACCTAATCAAATGTTTGCAACGGAAAATACCCTATTGGTGTTACCTTGTTTCTCAGTCAGCAAATATGACAGAGACAGCAGTCACGATCACGTCACTATATCATGTCTGCTGTGTGGAACATCAGTGCACGCCACAAAAACCAGAGCAGAGCGCCAGGGACACAGAAGCGAGGTGAGTATCTGTATTTTTTTGTAAATATGTGTGGGATGTGTACCTATATATAGAAGCACTATGTGGGGGCTCACAATGTATATACGGGGGCTATTTGTGGGCTCATACTTTTATATTATGAGGCTTTGTGGGGTTCACACTGTATATAGGGAGACTGTGTGGGGGTTATATTGTTTATAGGGAGACTGTGTGGGGGCCATACTGTATATAGGGGACTATGTGAGGGCTCACATTGTATATATGGGGATCATACTGTATTATATAGCTGAATAGAAATACATGCAGCGGCACACTCCGGTACCGAGTGCCGGCTGCAGTGCCGGGTATTGAGGCGTGAGTTTCTCGCCAGTGTGCCCCGGCCTCACGTGGATGCCAATTGATTCCAAAGTGGACAAACCCTTTAAATCTTGGAAGAAAAGTGACAGAGAAATGGTTTAGCTGCGCAGGGACTACACAGATGGTGCTAATATGATTGCAGGCTTGTTTAATAGATTGCATTAGCTGCTACCTCATATCACAATGGGCTCATACATGTTTAACAAACTCCACACCTGTCGACACGTTATAAAAGTAATGGCTCCCGGGGTGCAGGGTTATAAAACCACCCACAGGAAGGGATTCTCCACGCTGGTCCAGACCGACATCAACAGGAAAATCTTTATTACAAATCTGTAAATTCACAATCGGCACAAAAAAAACAACTTATGTGTACAGAATGTATCGACAAATTTAAAAAAAAAGATTGTTACATAGATTTTCCCGCTGTCATCCTGTTATGTCAAATTGTAAACTGTTGTTTTCTTAGGAGGTTTATGCTGTGTTCGCACAGTTTTTTTTTAGTCCCTTTTTTGTATGCCTTGTTATATTCATTTTCGTTCTTGGCAGCAAATTTTTTGAAACGGCGCATGCGGCCCACAAATTTTGCGCAAAATAAAGTCTTTTTTTTGTCTTTAACTTTTTTGGCGACTTTTTAGTTGAAAAAATTATGCATTTTGCAAAATGGCGCTAATAAAAAAAAAATGGACCAAAATATTGGGAGTACGTAAGATCACTACTGGGGAGGTGGGTGACTAGAGTACGTATGGCAAATTTTGGGATTTTTTGAAAAGTTGCAAATAATCAGGCGAAAATATCTGGAAACCCTAACAATGGCGAACGAAAAAAAAAAAAACAGGCAAACATATAACCTTGACTTTAATAAAGGAGCAAATAGAAAGATGAATGCGTTTAAAAAAGGCACACAACAGTAAAAACTCAACAAAAAACAGGCGCAAATGGAATAATGAATCGAGCCCTGATTTTTTTCTTTTTTTGGAAATTGCTAAAAAGATTCAACAGCAATGTGGCTTTCCCACTGAAATGAATAGGAAGAGTGTCGCTGTGTCAAAAACGAGATAAAAACGCATGTTAAAAAAAGCAAAGTAAAAACACAAGTAATCCAATTTATAGGTGCAGAAAATCTGCAACACCAAAAGCTCATTGTGGGAACATAGTCTTAAAGTGTTTTTTATGTGTTAATCACACTTTTTATCATTTTTTGTATGTATTTCTGCTGAGGTTTTTGCCATGGAAACAAATCTTATTGCTTCACCCATTAATAAAATTTTAAAAATAATCAAAAACAGCACGGAAAAAACATCAAAACAGGGGTGTTCTTACAAAACTGTGCCCAAATCACAATTTTTGTTTTGTTTTTTTAAAGAAGCAGTTTTTCAATGTAGAAATAATCAGAAGTAAAACCTACGAGTGAATTTACTCAAGGGAACATTTACATGAGACGATTTTCAGGGACACGGTTTTGCAATGAGGTAAGTAAATTAGTTTTTTGCCTGTAAAATCCGCAAGACCTATAACCACATCCAAAACTGTGACAATTGGATTGTATGGTGCCTCTCTTAGCTGAAGGTTTGTTACAGTTGTATCTGGTCTAGATAATCCTCTGTGACCCTGTCACACACACTTATTTTTATTTTTTAGATGGCGGGTTGGAAGAAGGGGGTAATTACATATTCCCTGCCCCCATTTTTCGGGCCCGGTCACATGATTGTTTTGGTAAAATCAGGAATGTTTGCTGGTATCTAATCAGGAGAGGGTAGGGATTTGTCCTGCTGTTGGCTTTAGCCCACAGGCAGTATCCAGATATTATAGCATAGTGGAGGGATTTCATGAATTCATGGAGGGAATTCATGCGTTGAAACACGCAGGCGGCAGACCTGCATAAACGGACATGTGGCGCGTCTTTTCAGATCGCAGCATGTCATTTTACCTTGCGGCGATGGAGGGGGGAGGTAAATAGCAGAGTCCTATCCAACGCTGCGGCAATTCCGGATGTGTTCAATGAACACATCCGGAATCACCGCACGTTCAGAAGGGGGCGGGGCTTTGGGTGGAGCGGGGTTTCCGCTCCGTCCAAAATGCCTGCTCTCCGCTACGTGGAACCACAGCCAATGAAGCCCTCGGTTATATTTTCGACCTTGTCACAGAACTCTGCTTCCATCATGAATGGGAACATGTACAGGATGAAAGAGTGAAATAAGAAAGAGAGAGAGAAAGAAACAAGAAAGAGAGAGAAAGAGAAAAACAGATAAGAAAAGAAGAAGGAGAAGCAGAGAAAGAAAAAGATGATGAGGAAAGAGAAAAGAGAAAAGAGAAAGGGAGAGAGATAGGAGAGAAGAGAGAAAGGGAGAAAGAAAGAGAAGAGAGAAGATTTTTTTTCCCACTCCAAAGTTCGGGTCACTATTCATTTCTATAGGGTTCGGGTTCAGGTTCAAATTTTTGTAGTCTTCGTACCCGAACCGAACTTTGGACTAAAGTTCAGTCGAACCCAAACTTCCACTGCTCTGCTCCTTCCTAAATACAAACAATTTAGCAATTTACATCTTTTTAAAATTTTCAGTCGTCCTTGAGATATTTCCACTTTTCTTTTGTTTACAGCTTGTTGCTTTAAGACCGACCACCGCTGCTAGCCAACAACAAGTGCAGTGGTTACAAGCTCTTTTCTATTGAGCTTGTAAGTACTGTTTTGAAGTTGGCAAGGATTGCTAGAACATGCTCTTACCTCCTAATCTCGGCCAATTTAGAAGGTACACAGCAGTGGTGGTCGGTCTCGTAGGTAACAAGCTGAAAACAAAAAGAGAAAAGTGTTAATATCTCAAGAATCGCAGGAAGGCAGTAAATTGCAAATGTGCTCGTTTTTACAATCACTATCTGACATTATCCATCAATGAAGATCGGAATAAGCTTTTAGGCTGCGACAACGGCTCCTTGCTCATGTCTGTGTCCCCTAAGATAAGCGGAGCCACTGCAGTCTGACAGCTGATCTTCTCCAATGCCAATAAGTTCACATGTAATGAACCTTTAACCCCTTCTCGACACGGCCAATTTCTGGATTTCGCGTTTCCGTTTTTTCCTCCCCTTCTTACAAAACTCTTATATTTCTGTCCACATAGACATATGAGGGCTTGTTTTTTGCGGGACAAGTTGTACTTTTGAAGAATACCACTCATCTTACTGCATTGTGTAGTGGTAACTGGAAAAAAAAGTCCAAAAAAGTCCAAGTGCGGTGAAATTGGAAAAAAAGAAAACATTGTTTTTTCGGAATTGTTTTTACAGCACACATTGTGTGGTAAAAGTAACATGGAAATATGATTTTCCTCATCAGTACGATTACAGCGATACCAAACATGTCCATCAATTTAGTGGTGACAAAAAATCAGAAGTTTGAAAGAAAAAAAAATTGGAGGGTTGTGTAGCCATTATTCAAGTCTCATAACATTTTCATTTTCTCGGTCGATGAAGCTGTGTGAGGGCTTATTTTTTGCAGGACTAGTCAAAGTTTTTATTGATACCATTTGGGATACATCTCATTTTGACCGCTTGTGACATCATTTTTTTGTGGTTATTGCAGTGACTAAAAAAAACGTAATTTTGCCGTTCTTAAATTGTCTTCTGTTTCCAAAAATTAAGTTAATAATTTTTATATTTTGATAGGTCGGACTCTCCTGAACACATCAGTACCACATATGTGGATTTTTATTATTTTTTTATTATCTTTATTTTTAATGGGGGAAAGGGCTGTGATTTGAACTTTTATGTTTTTTTTAGTTAGAATTTTTCAAAATATCCTTTTTACTTTTTACTGTATTTATTAGTCCCCTTAGGGGACTTGAACTTGCGATCATCTGATCGCTTGTCCTACATACAGCAATACCACAATATTTCTGCGTATTGTAAAAATAACGGTCTCCTTTGAAGCTCAGACACTGGCAGGGCTTCAGGGGAGCTCCGTAATGACAAGCACGGAGGTCTAGAAGGATCCTCAGCTGTTATAGCAACCCATCAGCGACATTCACGTCACGGGTGCCCTGATGGGTGAATAGAATGGCGCACCCCATGCAGAAACACAGTTAATGGGGGCGTTGTCCTGAATCTGACATTGCTTTTGTATTGTTTCTTGCAAAATGGCCCCCTATTCCTTGCATATTAATCTAGTCATTTTATACAAGTGGGTGTGGTCTTTGAGAAGAGTTGACACCCACTTGGCTAAAAGACTAGATTTACGCACAGGGAAGAAGGGGCCATATCTTAGGAATGGAGAGGGGCAGAAACAAAAGAAAAATATAGCCGGATTCATGAGAACAGTGACTTTCACACCACGTTATATATATATATACATATATATATATATATATATATATATATGTATATTATATATATATCAGGTGTCTGGTCCTCTGTAAATGGGGTAGTTGGCCATGATGTCAGATTTAAGGCCTTTTAGTGAATGTCTCTGGCCCCTTCTTTTGCGATCTGACCATGTCTTGCACAACCCTCAGCAGTGGTCATCCGCTGCTCATCATTCAGCCCGGGCAGCTCATTATCACAGGGCCCTCGGGGCGATGATGAAGCTGTTTGAATGGATTATGGCAGCTCGGCTATATATTAGATTAGCCCTAAACCAGTCCCATGCCCGAGGCCTGCAAGAACTCATTTATCTCTCAGTGGGCCGATCCTTCACATTAACTAGTAGCCATATCTTATGTCTCCGGCCCTATCATGCTTCTTTATGGCTGATTGATCATGTTGCCCCATCATATGGATACACCATCCATACCAGAAGGATAGTCATACGCTTTACATTCATCAGTAATATTCCTTTAATTAGAGAAGATTGCTGGGTTATCAAATGTTACTAGTTTTGTCCTTTCTATCAACTTCCATATTCCATAATCATTTATTGGAATGTTTCCAGTGTGTCAGTCATTACTGTATGAACAAGAAAGCTCTGGATGATCAGATCTAAAGTTGAATTTATTGCCAGATGCAATCTATGTGCTTGTAATTTACGAGGAGAGATATCTGCAAATATCAGCTCATATCTCAAATTTTCTTCTTCTTAACCTTTTTTGCAGAAGTCACAAAGAATTCTTAAAACTGTGAGAACAAAACCGAGCTGTCGTCCTTCCATCAAATCTGAGGTTACCCTTCACCCTATGATGTATCGATTCGAGGAGCTTTGAAACCAGACACCTGTAGTAGCAAGAAATAAGTATGAGGGCCGTGTTATGTGATCTACCTGGAAAAAAAAGAATTATCAGAGAGTTCTGACAGCTCAAGATGAGACGAAGTCCTGAAATTTCTAATATGAAATGTACAAGAGAAAAATATCTGTACTTTGTGCACTTTATATTTTTTTTAGGTATTGTTGTAACGCAGTGACTTTACCTGGAAACTGTCAGCAAGATGCTGCTGGATATGTCATATTTATTAAGTGTATTTAACTCTTTCAATGCAGGATGTAACTCATGCTCAGTACAGGATAAGTAATGTAATGTATGTACATAGTGACTCCACCAGCAGAATAGTGAGCGCAGCTCTGGAGTATAGTACAGGATGTAACTCAGGATTAGTACAGGATAAGTAATGTAATGTATGTACACAGTGACTCCACCAGCAGAATAGTGAGTGCAGCTCTGGGGTATAATACAGGATGTAACTCAGGATCAGTATAGGATAAGTAATGTAATGTACACCGTGACTCCACCAGCAGAATAGTGAGTGTCGCTCTGGAGTATAGTACAGGATGTAACTCAGGATTAGTACAGGATAAGTAATGTAATGTACACAGTGACTAAGTTGTGTGACCCGCACCACAATTGTGGGTTTCCAGGGATATGGGGTACTCGGAGCCGAGCCTGTAGATTTCTATGGGGGATGTCACTGGTAGCGTGGCTCGGTCTGTGTCCCTGGCGGTCAGGCGTTAAAGGGGGATTTATTTACAGGGGATTTAGTAATAACAGTTCGTGACGCCACCTGTAGTTGTCTGATCACTAAGACCAGCGCTGCAGTAGATCTCTGAGGGGATGTTGTGGCAGCTAGATGACGGGTCCCCCACAGGTGGGACTGGTCCCTCAAAGTCTATGGTATTAATGATGTAGGGTGCAGATAAATGAATCAGTCTCACACCATCCAGCGTCTTTCCATACCTTTTACTTTCAAGTTGTTTAGGCAGTCCCAGGAGGCTGGTCGGGTGGAGGATGTGCTTCGAGATAACAGCTGAACAGGTTAGAGGCCTCCTTTACTTCCAATATGATGAGTCCAACTAGCATAGAGCTAAGTTAACTCCGAATACTCCAGCTAACTCCATAGCTGTACTGCCCGGTCAGTTTTGTGGTCGGAGCCTTCCAGTGATGGAACTAGTTCTTGCTTTCGTCGTGCACTGACTCAAAGTCCCTATTCCACCTGACCCCTGTTACGTACCGACACTCCAAGGGCTGCTTTCTGCGACCTAAGGTCCAGTAAGACTCTGGTTTTCCTACCACTACGCCTGAAGCGGTAGCGGCACTTCGGTCCCCAGTGACCGGATAATTTGTGCAGGTATCCTATACCTAAGGCACTTCTCTGTTTCTTCCACTGCGCCCTTCGCCCTGTTCGCGCTTTTAGCATAAGCACTCCACACTTCCTAAGGTAATACAAGTTAATCCTTTCTTGCTTCTTCCTTGGAGCTTGCTAACAGATTCTCAGTATTCTCCTAGTTCAGGAGCACGTCGACTGAACTTCACTGTCCTTGGGACAGGCGACTGAAGTTTCTGCTGCTAACTCTTCTTTCCATCCAACTGTCTGTCTGATTAGGCACAGCTCTGACTAGGCTAAGGTGAACTGGCTCACCCTTACTAGCCTCCACTTTAAGAACTGCTGACAGGATCTGGCTGACTCTCCCTGTGCAAAAACAGGAAACAGACTCACCGACTGACTAAATGATGATGTATGACACTAGCTTATATACCCTATGGGTGTGTCCAAAGTGTGTGTTGGAGTGAATGGATATCGAGCATTAAACTGTTACCTCTCCGCACATCCTCCAGGGTACTGTGTGCTTTAGACACCAGGGCTACACATTCCCCCTTGGTAAAATACAGCACTCCCGGGCTGTGAAATATAAGAAGGAAGACATTTTGTTTTGCATTAACAATAAACATTACAACTCTTCCCATCCGGGAGGTGAGGATTCTTAAAACGTTGCATTATGTACAGTAGGAAATACAAAAGTATCAAAACATCAAGACACTCAATAAATACACAGTATTCTTGTGAAGGACCCGCACCAAACCTTCAACGTGGGTCCTGGGTGGGCTGCAGGACATCTGGCTGCAGACCTCGCTCAGTGCCACACCATACGGGTTTTATGTTCAGAGGTAGTTGTGTAATAGTGGCTTCGTGTAAAACCAATATAATGCACCGAAGCGCAACTATTTACAAGATAAGTTCTGGGCTGGCACAGTCCTCAGCCTCTCAGTCCATGACATAATAAAAGACACATATATATTTTCACTTCAATATTTACATTATATATCTATATATATACTTGTTTTAACTTTAATTTCACTTTACCCAACCAGGGTATTTGATGCAAAACTATGCACTCAACTTTTTCAAATTTTCATTCTGGTACCCAGCCGGGTATTCTACTCATTATAGAAAACATAGATACATTTGGGCTATAAAGTGCAAATCTGGCAAAAATTCTCAAACTTTCTACAACGTTACATGCGGTAGACCCCTGTCTGGATCCTACCGGTCTTTACTTTTTATTTACTTCAACTACATTTTCCACCCCGGGGGCTGGAACAATGCGATGCTCCTTAGAGCACATGACAAACAGGTCGTGACCTGCTATCAGGGTTTGGGTCGCAACAGTCCTTGTGCGAACCACTGGGGGCGCTTCAAACTGCAATTGACATTCAGGGGACGATGCCAGGGCACGGCCTGGTGCAGCGGGAGCCCGGGACTGTGACGCGCTGGCAATGGTGACGTTACCTGCGTCAGGGACGGGGTCACGGACGATTGTGACATTAAGGGCATACCATCCCTTCATACCCCAGTGCCGTGTGTAGGTGACTATGTCCCCATTAACCAGGTCCCTTCCCGGATGGCCTTGTGGTAGGTGGGACTCTACGTCGCGTCGGCTCACAAATACGCCTGGGTAAAGTCCCGGTTCCCGGATAAAACCCCAGCCCTTGCGGAACTGGAATTCGGTGACGCACCCCTGACGTCGTGGTTCCCTCCGGGTACCTTTATCGCGGCGAACGGTCTCCTTGTCCGCGATGAGCTCTGCATGCTGTCGGTTACGCTGGGCCTCACGCTCTTCTTCCTGCCGGCGTCGCTGCTCCTCTTTGCGACACGGCATCTCTCTTTCCCACTGGACCGCGTACGTGACGTCATCAATCCGCTCCATTGCATCCCAGTCAACGTCTGGCAACGATGGACAGGATCCCTCCGGTGTCCCTACCGGGGAACAATCATCTGCTGCGGCCTCCTGGCCGGGCGGGGGCGTTCCGGTACTGGCTGGACCTCCTCAACCTCCTTCGCCTCCACCGCTCCATCGGTGGGATCAGGGTCGGTACTTTTGGGGGTAGTCTCCGGTTGCTCCTTAGCCTTGGGCAGCAGAAATTTAGGCAATTCAAATGGCGGAGGGTCGTCGAAGGAGAGAACACCGCGTCCCACAGCCGCCGCTGTATCTGGTTACGCCGGCGTTTCTCAATCTCCTCCACGCCAGGTCGTTGCAGGATCATTTTCTTCAACCTTGCGTTTTCTTCTCCAATCTCCAGCAAGGCTTGCTGCAGGTGCAGGACCACAGATGGTTCCGGTTCTAGTGGCAGCTTGGCTGGGGAACGGGGCCTGCCTTCCACCGCTTCCCTGCTCGGCTGCACACGTCCTGCCTCCATCATACTCCAAGTCCGTCTCCCGTACTTTTCCAGAACAGTCTGGTCTCTTCCGTGGAGGCGGGGTTTGCGTCTCCTCCTCTTCGCAGGGAAGGTGAAGAGGAGGCGGATCTCTCTTGCTGTAGGGCTGGATCGCAACATTATAGTAGGCCTTGGAGAGGGCGGCCATAACTTTTCGCGCTTCAGGGGGGTACACGCCCACGAAGGTACGCCCACCTTCTTCACCAGCGCCTCAGGGCGCGAATATGGCGGCAAAGATGGCGGTATTTGGCGCCAAAAGTGCAAACAGTCCTTTTTCACTGAAACATTCCACAGGCACACAGGACTCACAATCTTGCAAGTTTTCGTATCCTGTTCGTGACGCCAAAGTTGTGTGACCCGCACCACAATTGTGGGTTTCCAGGGATATGGGGTACTCGGAGCCGAGCCTGTAGATTTCTATGGGGGATGTCACTGGTAGCGTGGCTCGGTCCGTGTCCCTGGCGGTCAGGCGTTAAAGGGGGATTTATTTACAGGGGATTTAGTAGATAACAGTTCGTGACGCCACCTGTAGTTTCTGATCACTAAGACCAGCGCTGCAGTAGATCTCTGAGGGGATGTTGTGGCAGCTAGATGACGGTCCCCCACAGGTGGGACTGGTCCCTCAAAGTCTATGGTATTAATGATGTAGGGTGCAGATAAATGAATCAGTCTCACACCATCCAGCGTCTTTCCATACCTTTTACTTTCAAGTTGTTTAGGCAGGTCCCAGGGAGGCTGGTCGGGTGGAGGATGTGCTTCGAGATAACAGCTGAACAGGTTAGAGGCCTCCTTTACTTCCAATATGATGAGTCCAAACTAGCATAGAGCTAAGTTAACTCCGAATACTCCAGCTAACTCCATAGCTGTACTGCCCGGTCAGTTTTGTGGGCGGAGCCTTCCAGTGATGGAACTAGGTTCTTGCTTTCGTCGTGCACTGACTCAAAGTCCCTATTTCCACCTGACCCCTGTTACGTACCGACACTCCAAGGGCTGCTTTCTGCGACCTAAGGTCCAGTAAGACTCTGGTTTTTCCTACCACTATGCCTGAAGCGGTAGCGGCACTTCGGTCCCCAGTGACCGGATAATTTGTGCAGGTATCCTATACCTAAGGCACTTCTCTGTTTCTTCCACTGCGCCCTTCGCCCTGTTCGCGCTTTTAGCATAAGCACTCCACACTTCCTAAGGTAATACAAGTTAATCCTTTCTTGCTTCTTCCTTGGAGCTTGCTAACAGATTCTCAGTATTCTCCTAGTTCAGGAGCACGTCGACTGAACTTCACTGTCCTTGGGACAGGCGACTGAAGTTTCTGCTGCTAACTCTTCTTTCCATCCAACTGTCTGTCTGATTAGGCACAGTCTGACTAGGCTAAGGTGAACTGGCTCACCCTTACTAGCCTCCACTTTAAGAACTGCTGACAGGATCTGGCTGACTCTCCCTGTGCAAAGACAGGAAACAGACTCACCGACTGACTAAATGATGATGTATGACACTAGCTTATATACCCTATGGGTGTGTCCAAAGTGTGTGTTGGAGTGAATGGATATCGAGCATTAAACTGTTACCTCTCCGCACATCCTCCAGGGTACTGTGTGCTTTAGACACCAGGGCTACACACCACCAGCAAATAGTGAGTGCAGCTCTGGAGTATAACACAGGATGTAACTCAGGATCAGTACAGGATAAGTAATGTATGTACACAGTGACTCCACCAGCAGAATAGTGAGTGCAGCTCTGGAGTATAATACAGGATGTAACTCAGGATCAGTGCAGAATAAGTAATGTAAATGTATGTACACAGTGACTCCACCAGCAGAATAGTGAGTGCAGCTCTGGAGTATAATACAGGATGTAACTCAGGATTAGTACGGATAAGTAATGTAATGTACACAGTGACTCCACCAGCTGAATAGTGAGTGCAGCTCTGGAGTATAATACAGGATGTAACTCAGGATCAGTACAGGATAAGTAATGTAATGTATGTACTGTAAACGGTGGGTAGGTGGAACCTCTGAGCTTTATTTATCAAGAAAGTTATACTTGTAAGAGAGCGGGTGGCGCCCAGGGAGACGGACAGGAAGTCACGGCAAGTGACGGGGCAGTCTCTGGTTATACGGGAAAGGATCACGGCAAGTGACCGGGGCAGTCTCTGGATTGACAGGCAGGTTGTCACAACAAGTGACCGGGGAAGTCTCTGGATTGACAGGTAGGTTGTCACGGCAAGTAAAACGGGGCAGTCTCTGGATAGACAGGCAGGTTGTCACGGCAAGTGACCGGGGCATTTCTCTGGATTGACAGCAGGTTGTCACGGCAAGTGCCCGGGGGTAGTCTCTGGATAGACAGCAGGTGTCACGGCAAGTGACCGGGGCAGTCTCTGGATTGACAGGCAGGTTGTCACAGCAAGTAACGGGGCAGTCTCTAGATGGACAGGTATATACGACCTGAGATGGTGAAGCCTCCCGTAGGCTAGCAGGCAGATGGCGGATGGACACTCCCAAGTGAGCAGGCGAGAGTCTCGGGAACAGCCGGGGATCACCGCTTGTGACGTCCGAACCTCCGGGTAGGGCTTGCATCAGATGGCAGATGATCGCTCCCAAGTGAGCAGGCAAGAGTCTCTGGAATAAGCCGGGGATCACCGCTTGTGACGTCCGAACCTCCGGGTAGGGCTGCGTCAATGGCAGATGATCGCTCCCAAGCGAGCAGGCAAGAGTCTCTGGAATAGCCGTGGTTTCACCACTTGTGACGTCCGAACCCCCGGGGTAGACTTGCGGACAGGTAGCATACAGCAAACGGGCAGGAAACAGGCAGGTAATGGTAACGGGACCTGAGGGCTGAAGCAGAGTGAAACAGTGCAACAACAACATTGCTCGAGCACCTCCATTAAGGAGGAAGCCCTAAATATAGGGTGGAGTCCTCCGGCATTGGCGGGGACTTATTTGAAAAATGCGTGCGGCTCCTTTAAGAGCGGGGGACGGCGCGGGCGCGCGCCCAAAAGTCCAGCAGCAGGGAAGGGGCGCGCGGCCCCAGCAGGGCGGAAGGAGGCGCTGAGGAAGGGTAAGAGGGGCGACTCCCTGCCTGGCAGAGGACGCTGCTGCAGGGGAACAGCGTCCCTGCCTGGCAGAAGGCAGGGACGCCGATGCTACAGTACCCCCTGTTATGTTTCGGTAGGCTGAGCAGAGCAGGCAAAAAGGCATACACCAGAGCAGTTGGAATCTATGAGATTGCAGTCCCCCTGACTAACCACCACAACTAAGGCACCCGTGGAGCGTTCCTACGTTGGTCCTAGACGCCTCGTCACAGCCTGAGAAACTAACTACACCTAAAGACGAAACAGGAAAGCTATCTGCCCCGGAGCAGAACCCCAAAGATAATAGAAAGCCCCCAAACATGTAATGGCGGTTAGACAAGAGGAATACTGACACAGAAAGAAAATAGTATGAGCAAACGCTGGGGCCCAAACTATCTAAATAGAAAAAGGATAGGAAGGTACTTACGCAATCCCAGAAAACCCTGAAAGCAACCAACTCTACTAATTTCAAATCACCTGAGATCACACGACCTCAACCACCTAAATTAGTTCTCTGGTGTAACAAAATCAAAACAGCAGCCACTGAAAAAACTGGAAAAAGCAAAAGAACAAAACTCAGTGCTGAACTAAACTGAGAGGGGCAAAGCCCCCCGGAGGGGACCCTGAAGGCCCCCAAAGAAGTGCAGTACAAAATGCAAAAATATAGCACAAACACAAAAGAAGCAAAAGTCTTATCTGTAAGCAGGAATTGCAGACACGACACAGCAGGCTACAAGGGAAACTGGAATGAAGGATTCAGACCAGAACAATTGATCACCGGCAACCCTGATGGGAAAATAACTCCCTTAAATAAGACCAGTCAGTAACACCTGATTCCAGTCCTCACAATCTTCACTAGCACCGCTTGTAACCACCAGAGGGAGCCTCGCTCAGAACATCTCAAACCCATTCAAAACAGTACCCCCCCCTTGAGGAGGGGTCCCCGAACCCTCATTTGAGCAACCAGGTCGGTCAGATGAGTTCTATGATACTCACGGATAAGTCTCCTAGCATGGATGTCCGAAGCAAAACCCAAGAATTGTCTTCCTGACCATAACCTCTCCATTTAACCAAATACTGAGTTTCCGTCTAGAAAAACGAGAATCCAATATTTTCTCAACCACATACTCCAGATTGCCCTCAACCAAAACAGGGTCAGGAGGCACAGCGCAGGAACCACGGCTCAAAAACCTCTTCAACAAGGACTTGTGGAACACGTTAGGATCTTTAAAAGTCCCTGGAAGAAGCAAACAAAAGAAAAATTAATAATCTCCATGACTTATAAGGTCCAATAACCAAGGCTTAAATTTAGGAGAGCTACTCTCATAGGAATTTCTTTGAGGACAACCAACCAGTCCCCCACTTTTAAACCAAGGACCTCAGTCCAGCCGGTTAGCAAACCGTGGGCCTCCCCTGAGGAGGGCAACCTCTCCACTACCTGGTCCCAATCTTTGCATCCCTCCCAAACAAGTCAACACTGGACGACAGAACCCCCCTGTCCTGAAGAAAATCGAGGGGAAAAACCCCGAATTACAGAAAAACGGAGCCAAAGTGGCAAGCTAGCTCAAATATTAAGACCCCAAAACCCGCCAAAGGCAAAAAGAACCCGTCATCCTATCAGCAACACAAACCTCTTAGAAAAATCCCCCAATGTCTGGTTTGTTCCCCGTTTGACCCCTTGGTCTGGGATGAAATGCCGAGGAGAAAGACAATTGAACACCCAATTAGAACAAAATTCCCCAAAATCTGGAAAAAACTGGACTCCTCTTTGACACAATGTTCTCAGGAAGCCGGTGAAACGAACCACGGCTGAAGGAAAACGGCCCCAATTCAAGGGGAAGGGCAACTTTGGTAATGGCACAAGATGTATCATTTTGGAAAACCTATCCAAATTACCCAAATTTGGGGGTCATTCTCTGAAAACGGAAGATCGAATGAAATCCTAGAGAAATGGGTCCATGGTCTCTTGGGCACAGGCAAGGCATCAACAAACCACTAGAGCGAGAGCAAGGTTTTGAGCGAGAAGCAAGTCCCCAACTGCACAAAACCCTGACCACGAACAAGGAGGCCACCAAAAGGACCGCAAACCAATTCTCGGGACCAAAAATTCCGGGATCCCACCCAATGCGGAACAATGAATCCAGACATCACACCCCTCTTCCACTGGTCCGGGACAAACAATTTTTCCCAAAGGGCAGCGCTCGGGTATCCTCCGACACCCCTCCAGACAAGTCTCAAATTGGGCGAGAGGGCGGAAAGAACTACACCCCTTTCAAAAAAAAAGGATCAATAACTCGGAGAGTCCGCAAGGAAACTCCTCAGAGGGCTCCGCCTTAACATTCTTATGCCAGAAAAAAAGGGAAACCACAAAATTAAAACTGTGAAAAACAAGGCCCACCTGGCCCTGTCTAGGATTAGTCGCTTGGCAGATTCCAGATTAGACCAGTTCTTTGGTCCGTAAGGACCAAACCACCCCTGATGTTTGCTCCCTCCAGCCAATGTCTCCACTTCTTCAAAAGCCCCACTTCATGGCCAACAATCCCGATTACCCAACAAATTACGTTCATAGAGAAAATTTTCGGAAAAAAGGCAAAGGTTACTTTTAGAGGTCTCTGGATCTTTTTGGACAAAACAGCACCTGCCCCAATTTCAAGGCTCCCTCCACCTAAATGGCAGAGAAACATCAGGCTCCGTAGAACAGGAGCAGAAGTGAACTCTGTTAAGTTCCGAAAGCAGAGACTGCTCAGGGCCAATTCACCACACAAACTCTTTCTGGTCAAATCAGTTAAGGTTTTAAACAATAACCGAGAAATTAAACCAATAAATTTACGATAAAAATTGGCAAAACCCAAAAATCCTCTGAAGAGCCTTTAAGAAGTAGGTGGCCCAACACGAGGCCTAACCTTGACCGGGTCCATTTCATAAAGGGGGACAAAAGAATCCAGAAAGAGATCCCTGTACCCAAAAAGAACTTTTGATCCCTTTCAATACAACTTCTCCCTCAAAATCTGGAATACATTCGAACTGTTTTCACTGAAGTCCCATCTTAGAAAAAAATCAATTTTAATCCAAATAAACAATCAAAATTTACCCAAAATCCCAAAAAGTCATTCATAAAAGGAGGAAGCGAAGGAGCATTAGTGACCCCCAAAGGGCATCATAGGTACTCAAAATGCCCCTCAGGGGATTGAATCCGTCTTCCATTCATCCCCGTGCTTAATGCGAAAAGGTTTACGCCCCCCGAGGTCAACTTGGTAAACCAAGTACGTTTTTCACCTGGAAACAGGCAAAATCAAGGTAACGGGTTTAAAATTTCACATTAATATTGTTCAAGAGACGATAAAAAAATACCGGCCTTAATGAACCCCTCTTTTTTGGCCACAAAGAAAAAAACAGCACCTAAGGGTGAAGAGGAGGTCTGTATACCCTTCTCCAAGCTCCTTGTTTAAACCGCCTAGCGTCATGTTTTAGGTACAGACAAGTTAAAAGGCGACCTTTAGGGAATTACTACCCCGGCACTAATTCAATAGCCAGTCAACCCGGGAGGAAGGATGCAGATTTACTTTCGCAAACACATCAAAAAATCAAACAAAAAGTCAGGAACCCAGGGCCCGGGGGGAGGCAGAAAAAACGGAGTGTTGGTTATTAACACATTGGCACCCCAACTGGTTCGACACAGATTTCCAATCCAAAACGTTATGAACTGAACCAAGGGAAACCCACACGATAATGTCAGCAATTATATAAACCAAAAATTTGCAGCACCCTGGTGATCAGGTTCAACCTCATATCACCTGAGAAAAACGGGGTTTATTCTCCCAAAGGGGTAGAAATCGATCCCCAGTAGGGAATAGACTTCTGTAGGGGATCAAGGGAAACCCACAACTTTAGCAAAATCATAATCCATCAGGTTAATAGCTGCTCCGAATCAACGAAAGCCGACAGAAAATGAGGACAGAAGCATACAGAGGACAGTTTAAAAAACTTAGTCTGAACACTACCCAAACAAAATAGCGTCAAAAGTCTTCCCCGATTAGGGCAACTGAAATACAAGAGCATCACCACAGTAGAAACATAACCATTGCCTTTCGAAACTCATGACTGTGCCCCAGACCCACTCTACACACTGATGGGTTTCAGAAGCTGGTTCACAAGGCAACACCATTCCACCAACTTCTCCGCTCACAAAAAGCTGTCAATTTGAATCGCTAATGACATAAATCATTTGAGACCAAGGGGACAGGGAATCCCCCATAAACCTTTACAATTATCTGACAGACCCTTCCGGAAAAGGGCCGCCAAAGCGTCATCATTCCCATTTGGTCAGGACTGCCCACCACGGAATCTCGACAGTATAACTCAGCACATCAAGCCCCTGAAAGCCAACAGGTTTTTTCACTTGATCGTGACATTGGGCTCTTACAATAACCCCAAAGCCTGAAAAAACGCATCAACATCACTCAAAACAGGATCCCCAGGATCGGGAAAAGCCCCAATCCAAGGATCGCCGGCAGGAGAGAGATATAATTTGAACCTGCGCCTGCGTTTCCGAGGACTTAATTTTAAGCAAAAAACAATTTACAATTATTTTTGAAATTCTGAAACTTAGCTCGTCCCCCAAAAAACAAATCTGGCATGGATCCTAGGTTCCACAACAGCAACCAGCAAGATATGCCCAATACTCTGAACCTCTGGCAAGCGACCACACGGCCAGACAAACTGTGCAAACCCATTTGGGAAAAAAAAATCCTCCCCAGCACCCAGAATACAAGGAAAAAAAAAAATTCAACAAACAAAAAATATCTCCGACAACCTGCAAAACCTTTTTTCTTTCACAATATTTCCCTTCTGGAGTAATACAATTTTCAATTTTTTAGGCCGGTGATACGTTATGTTTCGGAGCGAGGAGAGCAGGCAAAAGCAAACACCAGAAGCAGTTGGGAACAAGAATGCAGACCTGCTAACCCCACCAACTGAGGAGCCTGGGCTTCCTACGTTGGTCCTACGCCTCGTCACAGCCTGAAAAACTAACTACACCTAAAGACAAAACCGGAAAGCTATCTCCCCGGCAGAACCCCAAAGATAATAGAAAGCCCCCAAACATGTAATGGCGGTTAGACAAGAGGAAAAACTACACAGAAAGAAATAGATGAGCAAACGCTGTGGCCCAAACTATCAAATAGAAAAGGATAGAAGGGACTTTATGCAACTCCCAGAAAACCCTTAAAGCACCAACCTACTAATTTCAAAATCACCTGGATCACAACGAACCTCTACCACCAAATTAGTTCTCTGGTTAACAAAATCAAACACAGCCACTGAAAAAACTGGAAAAAGCAAAAGAACAAAACTCAGTGGCTGAACTAAAACTGAGGGGCAGAAGCCCCCGGAGGGGCCCTAAGCCCCCAAAGAAGTGCAGTACAAAAGCAAAAAATATAGACAAACACAAAAGAAGCAAAAGTTTATCTGTAGCAGGAATGCAGACACGAACAGCAGGCTACAAAGGGGAAACTAATGAAGGATTCAACCAGAACAATTGATCACCGGCAACCCTGAGGGAAAATGACTCCTTATAAAACCAGTCATAACACCTGATTCCCAGTCCCACAATCTTCCTAGCACCGCTTGTAACCCAGAGGGGCCCTGCTCAAACAATCCAACCCTTCAAAAACAAACCCCCCCCTTAGGCCCCCACTTCTTTAGGCCAAAAGAAATTTAGCTAGGAGAGAGGGGCATGGTTTTCTCCCGGGCCCCCGTTCTCTCCCAGGCCAAACCCCTTCCAATCCACCAAAAAAAAGTCTTTCTTCCTACCCTTTTGGTGGCCAGAAGTTCTCTACCTAAATTCATCGTCCAGAACTGGACAGGAGGTGACCTGAGACTTGAAAAAAAGTTAATTACCACCGGTTTTTTAGGGAAATAATGGAAAGGTTAGGAATGCGCAAATTGGCTGGGAGTTCAATTTATAGGACACCGGGTTGATCGACTGTGTCTCAAAGGGGCCGTGAACCGAGGCCTAACTTGTAGGAAGGAATCTTGGCCGGAATACTTGGACGAAAGCCAGACCTTATCCCCAGGACGGAATTGAGGAGATCCGCTCTTTTGTCAGCATGTCTTTCAACGCTCGGATGACTGAATGATGCGGATCGGGTACCTCCATAGGAGAAAATTCTCTAACCAGAGATTCCGCACTGGATTGTCCCAAGATGTGAAGGAACAGGGATCCGAGGGTGCGCCCAAAACACAAAAAAGGAGACTTGGGAAGATTCGCTTCGTATTATTGTAAGGAATTCGCCAAGGCAGGAGCTCCCCCAGCAGAATGGTGGGCTTAACGAAGTCCGGAGAAACTGGTCAATTCTGAGTTCGCTCAACTTTGTCCATTGGACTGCGGTGTAAGCGGAGGAGAAATCCAAGGTACTCTGCAACTTACAAGGGGCTCTCCAAAACGTGAGGGAACGTACCCCACGATCCACACAATGTGACAGGCAGACCATGGAACGGAAGATGTGGCGGATAAAGCTTTAGCCAACTCGGGTGCAGACGGAAGACCTGGCAAGGAAAGGTTTAGCCATCTTGGAAAAGCGGTCAGCACCCCCAAATGACCGTACCCAACCGGCAGAAATGGGCGAAAATGTTATGAAGTCCCATGGATTGCTGCCAGGGGGGGGAGCGGGACAGGGAACGGAAGAAGACGGCCCGGGGAGGCAAATGTCCGGAACTTTGTTGCGGGCACATGGACACAGGCAATAACAAGTCATTCATCCTTGTCAGGGTAGCCACCAATAAAGCCGGGTGTTAAGATTGGAGGGCCTTTTTCTTTACCAGCGGGCCAGCTATTTGACGAATGACCCCAGGTAGGTTCCTTCCGGTCGGTTTTTTGAACGAACGTCTTACCAGGAGGGAGACATTTAACCACGGGACCACCCGCATCACTCTGGCGGGATCGATGAAATTTTAGGTTCTTCCTCGGATTCGACACCAAAAACCGGGACAAGGATCGCCTGACTTCTTGCGCCGGGCGAAAAGCAAGAGAAAATCGAAGCGGGCAAAAACAAGGACCACCGGGCTGGCGGGTTAAGTCTCGACATGCTGGAGGTAAGCCAATTCTTGGTGGTCTGGAAAGTTACCGGATGAAGAGCCCCCTGAGTAGGTAACCCACTCCCCAATGCCAAACTTGATGGCCAATAACTCTCGTCTCCTATGGAGTAAGTTGCGCTCGGGGAGGAAAGAGTTTGGAGAAAGCCGCAGGATACCATCCTCCCGGATAAGATTTTTTAGTGATACCGCTCCGGCTCCAGAGGAGGAACGCCACCTCCAGGAAGAACGCTGTTGCCGTCCGGGCGAAGCAGCACTGGAGCGGAAGAGAAGGCCCTTTTTAAGGAAGAAAGGCCCCTCTGCTTCGGGCTCCACTGTTTGGGGTTAGCACCTTGGGGTGGCGCGGAGATTGGGCATTTCCTGGAAAGAAGTGCGGTAGAAGGTCGGAAATGTTGGCAAAACCCGGAAACCGTGAATGGCCTTCAACCCCTCCGGTTCAGGCCACTTCTCAGGCAACGTTTCTCCGGACCTTCGTAGGCCTGTCTGAGAAATTATTTTTTTACCCAAAAACGGAAGCAGGTCTCTCAAAGAGGCACTTCCAAATTTGGCGAGGGAATTATTCTGCCTGAGCTAGCAGAACCTGAAACATCCCTCCGGTGAGACTGGAGGTCCGGAAGAAGACCAAACGTCTAGGTACACCACAACCAAGAGTAAGGAGGTCCCCGAAAGATGTCATTGACCACTCCAAAACTGCTGGAGCATTACAGAGACCAAAGGCATCACCAAATACTCGTAGGGCCGTCCCGGGTTTTGAATGCCGTCTTCCATTCACTCCCCGACGGATACGAACCAGGTTTTGCCCCACGAAGATCCTTTGGTGAAGATTTCCTCGCCCCTAAAGTCGATCAAAAATTCTGGTTGACGGGAAAGGGTACTTATTTTTTCCCCGTGATCAAATTTAAGCCTCTGACCATCAGGGACGGAGAATCCGTCTTTCTTTTTTACGAAGAAGAAAACCTCTCCCGCTGGGGAGTAGATTTCCGAGAATCCTTTGGCCAAGTTCTCCCGATAATTGGCATCGACCTGGTCTCAGCACGGACAATGGGTAAAACGCCACGGGAGGGTATACCAGGTAACAGGCGATGGGCAATCATACGGTTGTGTGGGAATGTCTCGCTTCTTTTATTAAAGACACACGAAAGCCAATATAAGGGAGTCCTGGTGATTGCGGTTAGGAAAGGACGGACAGGATGAACAGGCACCAGACACTTTGATGACAGTCCTGTCCCCAGCGAAGATCCTCCATCTCCATCGAGCAAGGGGTGAGCTTTTGGGCCAAGGCAGACCTAGTAAGAAAGCATGAAGAGTCCATTAACAGAAATGAGTACTCTCAGAATGTAACATTCCCCCTGCAGGTTATAGCCTCGTGATAACTGGATGGGACGTGGTAGAAACCCCCTTAAGCAGCAACAGTACTGTTTTAAGCAGATGTTGTGGGAATGCGATATTTCTCTACCGACCTTAAACAGATTCCCACTGCTCCAGAATCAAGTTGGGCATTTTTCGAAGTAACGGTTCTCACCGAGGAGAATTGAACAGACAGAGCAGGGATGAGAGGATTTTCTTTCCAGGTGGACCTCTCCAGCGAACCTAGACCAGGCTTTTTCCCCACCTCTCGGGCAGGTAGGATCCGATGCCCTTATGCCACGTAGAAGCAAATCCCCCCACACGGCTGAGTCCTGACGGGCTTTGACCATCTTGGTCTGGTCGACCTGCATGGGCTCTGCCGGGGGACTTGGGAATACGGAAGATTACAGGTCTCTGAAAGAAGAAGTTAGGGGGAAACCTTCTCTCACGGTGACCTCTTTGGCCGCTCCTAACCGTAATCAATTCGATTGGCCAAGTTATTAGGTTACGAGAGAGGTTTGGAAGTCCCGACCAGGAAGTTCATCTTAATGCGGCCGGCAGGCCCCCCAGAAACAGCTATCAGAGCTCATTATCCCAAGCCACTCTGAGGCAAGGGGACGAAACCTTATGGCATATTGAACCCACGGTGGAAATCTCCTGACGAAGACCAGCAAGATGAGCAAGGAGGTTCCGCCGGGTTCTTTGAATTCCTTTGGGAAGGCAAAGAGAAAAGCAACAGTTTTAGACACCAGGGATCTTTCTCCCCAAAGAGGATTTAGCCAGGCAGGGCCTCCCGTGAGATGTGACATGATGAAGGCAATTTTGCCGGTCAGAGTTAAACTGTGTGCCAGGAGTTCAAAAACAGGGACA